>OZ038501.1:5403726-5423726 GCA_964036315.1 Acanthosepion esculentum | reverse complement strand
TGGAGAGCTGAGTTCTAATTTTAGTTGGATTTGTTATATTCACTTACACACAAATACCCTTGGGAAAGGTATGAATCCACCTCTTCTCCCTCCAGTTATGGGTTAGTTAGTGAATCTTGTATGACTAAATCATTATTAAATAACCTGCAAAAAATGAATCAATCAAATCAAACTTTTTTCTGCATAAGTTCTTTTCATTAATCATTTCATCCCAAGCAAGACAATAAAGCCACTGAAATACTATATATATATATTGTCTTGCTTGGGATGAAATGATTAATAAAAAAAACTTATACGGAAAAAAGTTTGATTTGATTGATTATATATATATATATATATATATATATATATATGATGGACAAAGTCTGACAATTATTTTAATGTTTATACATTCTTGTTTATAGATACAAATATTTAAGTAAATGCTCTGTTTATAGTAAACAGTATTAACAACATTTACTGTTGTGAATGTCCGAGAAATTTTTCGTAGAAAATATGCCTTCTTCTCAGTGGCTAAATCAGTAAAGCACATTAGGCTATATGCCGGTTCTGTGTAGGATACAGGTTCGCTTCCTGCTGGAGAACGCATATTTTATGTATGTACTTATATATACATGCATATAAATATAGTAGAGATTTTTATCTTTTATTAAGAAAGAACACAGGCATGTCTGATTTTTAACATTTTTCTCATCATGCTTAAATTTGTCTAATGTCCTAATAATATACCATAAATATTTCTACTCTTATTATTATTGTCTTCAAATTTCTTTTATCAGCCTTATATATAGACAGACAGACAGACAGAAAGAACAGATAGATTAAAAATCCACAGTTCTTAGCATTTACTTTTTTTTAAAAAAGTACTCAGTACTATGTAGAGCTAAATATTAAAGTCTGTTGTTGATGTATCTAAAGTGTCATTTCATCTAGACATGATGAAGTAACCCACCTACCTCCACATTCTAACCATATTTTGCATTTTTCTATTCCAGCTCTAATCTGTCTCCAATACATTAGATAATCCACCAAAAAAAAATTATTTGAAGGAAGAAATCAGAAAAAAAAAGATTTTCATTGTCTTCATCCCCCTCCCAATTTTACCAACTGAATAGCATATTTCAGCATGAAAACCTGAGTAATCATGGCAAATTCATCACATCTGAGGAGAATTACCAAATTTATGGTAACTATGTTGAAGAGGCACGGTGGAGTAATGGATAGCAGCTCGGATTGAGGAATCAGAGAGCCGAGTTCGAATTCTAGTCGAATCCATTACATTCATTTATGTGCTAATACCCTTGGGAAAGGTATGAATCCTCTTCTTCTCCCCCCAGCTATGGGTAAATAGCAGGACAGATTGGGTTCTATAGCCTTGGATGGCAACTGGTCTACCGCAGAAAGAAATGGCAACCTACTGCGGGGAAAAAAATCTGCCTCGTCAGTCATGTATCTTTTGATACATGACTGACGAGGCACGTAACCGACTCATGTAGAATGTAATAATTAGAAGTGAAGTTAATTCCCATCACCAACCTTTGATTAATAGGACGTGGGATGCTTTTTGGAGGTAGTTTATAGGAAAAAATGTGTCTTATATGCAGCAAAATATGGTAAGTGGCAAATAATTTCATTATAGAAACGCACTGAAGATTAAGAAAATATATTTTCAGTGGTGTAACTGACAGAATAAAGCTTATTATGTAAGTATAATTACTACACTCTTTTGTGTCACTTATCTTTTAACCCATCAATGCTGCAAAATTTGGTATTGATTAGAAAAGAATAAAAATCTGATATTAATTATAGGTTTCTACTTAGAACCTATTAACCCCTTTCTCGGTGCAGATGTGTATATGTTTTTACCGAAAGTGTCTTTTTCAGACACGGACCAGTAAACACATCCAAAACATAATGTTCAAAAACCAGCTACAGATGTGTTTTATATGTCGATCTTGATTCTTTTTATGCCCTTCTGGGCTTAAAATGAGTCTAATTGTCAACTCATACATCTGGCAAAAGTGTTAGCCACTGCTCAGGTACTTCAAGGTGCCTTAGTTTTTTTAGTTACTATATTAAAAACAAATAAAAAAATTTGTCTGAAAATGAAATTTTTTTTCCCAAAATAAGTAGCAGGGAAGGAGTTAAAAGCTTACTGAACCCAGAATGATGCTGTTGGTATTAATGGGTTAATATGTTATGGAGAACGTTTAATTTAAATCATTTTTAGGTCTTTAGTGAGAAAAGATTTTTCTGTGCATCAAATATTGATTCATGTACACATCTCAATTTTAGTGATTTTTATGTCTTAAAAATTGCCTGACATCCCTGATGTCTTTATGAATAGTGATATACGACTTGTGTCTATTCCCTTTTAATTACCTTTCTAAAAAAACTCTTTTATATAAAATAAAAGATATTAGTGATAAAGAAAAAAACATTTGCATATGGTTTTGCATGTTCTTCAAATTGTCTATAGATTTATAAAGTTCAATTTAAATGCCATATAATACAAAATATATAAAGAGGCTTGCTTAAGAGAATGACCAGCATTTGTTTAAAAAGGAAAAAAAAAAAAAAATTAATTTTTTTATTTATTTTTACAATGATAATAATGTCGGTTCCTTTTGGATTTTTCTTTTGTTTTTAATCGTGTCTGAATCCTCCTCACAGTTGAAATGGTAGCCAGCATACAAATATGACATTTAATTCAAAGTATAAAGAAAAAAGAAAGTTGTCCTTTAAACATTGCTTTTTGCCTTCCTCCAATTTATGAGGCTCTTTTCTCCCCACTGTCTCACATAATACAATCACTGTTTCTTCTCCCTACTCTGGCAAAAGCTTATTGAAATGTCATGAATATAATGGATCTATTATGGACATCAAAATGAAACCACGATAAAAAAAAATTTTTTTTTTTTTTTACTACAAATATTTTTTATTTGCTGTTATTGTTTCAGATTCTTACCATTATTTTATTATTAGTTTCAATACAGACATTACTGTTAATTTTTGTGGGTGAGAAGGAGATTCAAGATTTATATTCATAATCCTTGTTGTTGTTATTGTTGCTAACACAAACATACCAAGCTGATTTATTATTGTTCTCCTAACTACTCTCTCAGGTGCTGTAAGCTTGGATGTGCATTTGGTGTATTGGATTACAGCTCAGAATTGGAAATCTGAGAGCTGAGTTCAAATTTCAGTCTGGTTTTATTATATTCACTTACATGCAAATACCCTTGGGAAAGGTATGAATCCACTTCTTCTCTCTCCAGCTATGGATTAATTAGTAGGACTTGTATCATTAAATAATTATTATCTTCAAAACATTCTTACAATCCAAAAATATTTTCTGGCTTCAAATAATTTCAAAAAGTTGATAAACTTTAAAAAAAAAACAAAAATCCATCAAATTCAAAAAACTAACACTATTTACATTATTCGGGCTATTGTCCTCATCTTTGTTGCCATATTTAAATGTATATATGTAAATAGTGTACATAATACCTCATCTCAGAAATATAGAAAGATACTCAAAAAACTAACTATCCTCTCCTTTTACATTTTACCTCATTAACAAAGTACTCTCTCTGTTATATATATAGTGATTTTCCAATCATAGCTCAGATGTGGCACAAGGCCGAAAGTATGGGGCACCCAGTGAGGATCAAACTCAATATTCAGTCGTAATTGTTCTAGCGAGACAAGCTTGCTAACCATTACACCATCTCAAAGAGCCCACTGTCTGTTATATATATAAGATATATCATATTGAAACACTAGTTCCAAAGTTAAACAATGTCAAACCTGGTCAGTACCTAGATGAGCGACTACTTGGAAATACCAGGTGCTGTAAGCTTGGATTTGCAGGTGGCGTAATGGATAACAGCTTGGAATTGGAAATTGGAGAGCCGAGTTCCAATTCTAGTTAGGTTTGTTATATTCACTTAGGTGCAAATGAATATGAATCCACCTCTTCTACCCTCAACTATGGGTTAATTAGTAAGACTTGTATCAGTAAATCATTATTATCTCCCAAAATTCTTATGATCTAAAAATATTTTCTGGCTTTAAATAACCTGCAAAGAGTTGATAAGTCATAAAAAATCAAACAAATCTATCAATCTCTGTTATTAATATCATCATTTCAACTATTCATCTTTCTCTTCCTTTAAAATGCTTGTCAAACTCTCTATAAATGAGGCATTGAGGCAGATTTAACTTCTTGTTTTTGAACTTATAAACTCCCCATGGAGCACCGGCTGCAACAATGCCACTACAGTTTCAGAGGCAAGTAAGTTTTACAGGTCAGAGTTACCAGTGTCATGCACAACCAGTTTAAATAGAGTTATCCTTCTCCTATACTAGCTAATCAAAACTAGAAAGCCTAAACAGCCTTTCTAGTTTAATAAATGGATTCATTTTTCACACCAGTAACCTTTATGCTACCAACCTATTTCCAGACTTAGCTTTGTCTTTTTAAAATTTTTTGTAGATGTGGATAGCTTAACCATTAAGAGAATAGAAAATAATATGAAAGTGTAGAGTACATATTAAGGCTGAGACTAATTGGCTTCATCTATATATATATATATATATATATATATATATATATATATATATATATATAAAACAGAGGATGTCTGTGTGTCTGTCTGATATCTTTTCATTCGACATCCATTCAACTGATTTTGACCAAACTCGGCACATACATTGTACAATGTAAGAGATAGGTTCTTAGCATAAAAAATCAATAAAGCTGATCAAAAATTGATAAATTCAACTTTTTTCCTCCAATTTTGTTCAAACTCAGTCTGTAGGTTACTTACATCATGACAATCTCAATGATACCTCATTTTTATTTCTATGCCACTGCATCTAGTGAAAAACTGCAAAAACGAAAAATTGATTTCAACACAGATTTTAAACTAAAAACTCCCTCAATTTTCAAGCAATCTAATACAAACTTCACTCAATTGTAGCCAACAAGTTGATTGATTAACAGTCATCTAACTTGATAATTGAGTCTACTCACATCGTAAAAACCTGCGTAAATAGTGAAAAATGGTGATTTTTATAGGTTTCTTATTTTTTGTTTACCTTTCAAACACTTTTCATCAAACTTAACAATTGCTTATTTGTATCCTCTTGCACATCCCTGATAGCACACTGACAAATTGAATTTTAAAATCAAAATAATTGTGGTCTGAAGTGGGTCTTCATGTTGCCTGTTTTACCCCTTCATGTCCTCAACTAATTAAGATTGAATAAATACAGACTACTGTTATATCAGTAACTGCATTAAGTCAAAAGGTTTTTTAATGAAAGTACTTTAAAGTAATTGAAGAAGATAGACTCTGTTACATCTAAACATGATGCTGTTTTTGCTCCATTCTAATTGAACACTTTTTCTGATTGACCAGCTGGGTATGGCTGCTAGTTTTGCATGAAAAAACACCTTCGAAAAGGCAGAAAGGAAAAGCAACAAATACATTTCGGAAACTGGATTAAGAAATAAGTGACTGAAAAATAAAATTGGAAACAAAGAAAATAGTGCTGGTACAATGTTCACCCTACTTTACAGCAATGCACGCTGGACAATTTATGGCCACTTAGATATGGTTCTACCAACGAATTCTAAAAAATATCAGACAGGACATCCATCTTGGCAATGAAATCAGGACGCTGTCCTCATATCTGGAGAAGAGACTGAAAGTGACAGTGACGTGGTTCTATTGGCAAATACCCAGAATACCATGGACAGAACATGTGAGCAATGAGGAAGTTTTAAGGAAAATAGGAACAACAATTAAACTTATACTTAGAATCAGAAAAAATTTCAAGGAAATGAGTAAAGAGAGCTTGGAGAATTTCACATTAATAGGTCATATTGCAGACAGGAGGAGCAGGGGGATAACGGCAAGTAACCTACTTAATGAGTTTGTTTGAATGGATAGCAGGATAAGGAGGTATGGTAGAGTCAAATGTTGCTTAGAGCTAAAAAGGATAGAAATTGTGGAGAGCCATTATCAGCTACATCCCAAATGAACTTGGTATATAAAAGAAAAGAACAATAGAAAGAAGGTTTTTCACATCCTTAACAGAAGGAAAAATATCTTTCTCATGTTTCTGAGATATTTAATGAGGAAAGAGGGCTTGGAGAATTTAATATTCACAGGACATATGAAAGCAGGAGGAGCAGAGAGATAACACTAAGTAACCTACATAATGAATTTGTATGAATGAATAGCAGGAGGAGGACAAGGAGGGATGGTAGAGCATCAAAGGATACTTAAAGCTACAAGGGAGAGGAAGTTGTGGTGAGCCATGATCAACCACCTCCGGAAGAGACTTGGTACATAAAAGAAGGAAATAATAGAAAGAATGTATTTCACACCCATAATGGAATGAAAAAAATGTTTTTCACATGATTATCAGACACCTAATGAGGAAAGAGGGCTTGAAGAATTTAACACTCATAGGTCATATTGAAAACAGGAGGAGCAGATGGATAACAGCAAGTAACCTTCCAATGTGTTTGTTTGAATGGATGGCAGAATACAAAGAGTCAAATGTTGCTTAGAGCTAAAAGGGACAGGAAGTTGTGAAGAGCCATGATTAACCACCTCCTAAAGTAAGTGGTCTATAAAAGAGAAGAACAGAAAGGTTTTTCACATCTTTAACAGAATGAAAAAATGTTTTTGCCATGCTTCTGAGATACTTAATGAGGAATGAGGGTATGGAGAATTTAATACTCTCAGGACATATTGAAAACAGGAATAAGAAGTTGCGGAGAGCCGTTATCAGCTACACATCTCAAGTGAACTTGGTACATAAAAGAATAGTAAGGAGGGTTTTCACCTCCTTAACAGAATTAAAAAAATTTCACATCCTTCTGAGATACTTAATGAAAGAGTGCTTGGAGAATATAACACTCATAAGATGTACTGAAAGGAGGAGACGCATAGAGATAACAGCAAGTAATCTACCTAATGAGTCTATTTGAAGGCATAGCAGAAGGACAAGGAGTGTTATGGTATAGTCAATTGTTGCCTGAGCTAAATGTGATAGGAATTTGTGTAGAGCCATTATCAACTACACCCCAAAAGGACTTCGGACATAAAAGAAGAAAATAAAAAAGGGTTTTCACATGCTTCTAAGATACTCAATGAGGGCTTGGAGATTTTAGCACACAAAAGATGTATTGAAAACAAGAGAAGCTGGGAGGAAACAGTGTGTAACCTACTTAATGTGTTTGGGAATGTGTATGGCAGAACAAAGAAGGATGGGAAAGGGGGTTATAATTTATTTATTTATTTATTTTTGAATCATTTTGCCCCAAGCAAGGCAATAGTGCTTCTAAGATGCAGGGTGTTACTGAGAGTAAAAGAAATTAAGGAGTCTTTAGGACAAGAAACTGGAAACCATATTTAAACAGGAAATAAGGAATAAATATCTTCTGTTCAAAAGATGGAGAAGAAATGTGAACCAGGTGATACAATGAGAAAAATACAGGAAGTTGTGGAGAGTCATGATTATCCTTTTGGTTTTTTCACTTTTTTAAACTTATTGCTTATTTTACATTAATATTCATTTCTTGCTTTCATCTCCAGGAGGATTTTTTTTCATTTATTTTTGTTTTTGCTTGTCTTATTGTTGTTTTCTTCTTTCTGTTTTTTTTGTTTCTTGTAGAAAAATATACACTCCTTTTAAAATTACTTTTTTAATCCATATTTGTATTGAATTTAAAGATTTTTTTTATTTCCTTTTCTTGCTGTTTCTCAATTATTTTTTTTTTTTAAATATCTCATAATTTCACCAAAATCTGTCATTTCTGCCAACATCAACTTGAAGATAATTACCAACATTAGAAGACTGACCAAAAAATCAAACACGAAAATTAACAAAAGTATTTGGAGGGAAAAGAAAGAAAGAGAAAACTCTCTCTGGTCAAAATGGAAGTCCTATTTATAAATGATCAGTATTGAAAAAAATTAACCTTGGAATAATGACATAAAACTGTGTGGATGACTGGAGTAGTCATGAAATTTAAATTTCCACCAATAATCATAGACTATAGAAGTAAGAAAACTGCCAATAAGCTCCTGTTGGCTTTAAAAGCCATCAAATATGTTTTAAAGAGACACTGTAAGCCGAGGTTTCTCTAATTCCCTCTCTCTTTTCAAAACCATTCTCATCAGACAATTCAACACAAAGAGGATATGCACTTTTGTAGAAATCAAGAAAAAGAAAATACTTGTAGGCAATCAATATTTGATTAACAATAGAAAAATTCTGGATTTTGTTAATATTTTCCTGTTTATTCATGTCATCTTCAGAGCAGAAGGGACTGGCATTGCATTTTTATGATGGAATTTCAGAGATATTTGCAGTATAATGAAAACAGTATCAAACACAATAAAGCAAGAGAAAATATTTTAAGGTATTTATGAATGATAAAATGTCTCTCAGTTTCGGTTAGAGGTTATCCTTACAAAGATAGAAGGAAAAATTTAATGGTTAGGAAAATTGGCTGATGCACCAAATTTACAACATGAGCATAGGCATTGTCATACAGTAAAATCATCAGCTGGTTTCTTAACCGAAGAACAGATATTTTGCCTCTTTCAAATAGGTCTTAATAATTTTTTCTTTTTACAGGTGGTGTTTGTTAATATTTTTTACAGGGGTTAATAACTCTTTTAACAGTAGCAGACAGTCATATAATTGGAATTATTATCAATAAAATTAAGACAAATAATACCTGTAAAAAAAACAAATTGTTAGTAATAACACCTGTAAAAAAACAAATTGTTAGTAATAACACCTGTAAAAAAACAAATTATTATTAAAAACATCTGTAATATAAAAAATATTAACCACACCTGTAAAAAAGAAAAGTTATTTACAACACCTGTAAAAAAAAAATGATTATTATTAATAATTATTTAAAGGAGTGCTCATGTAAATTTGATGCATTAATCATGGGAAGTTATTCTGCATGCGTTGTATTCTTTAGATTTGTTACCTTCAAACTACCACATGTTTCTTGCAACATTTTTATCTGATCAACTTTCCCATCAGGTCCATGATCTCGAAAAACTTCAAGAAGAATTCATCAAGTCCAGATTGGAATCAATGTTTTATGATGAAATACAGTTTTGATGACATCTTAGAATGCAAGGGAAAATATTTTGGTGGCTGAATAATGGTGATTTTGAATTTATATAAATAAAAGATTTCATTGAAAGAATAATGCTAGAAACTTTGGCATCAACCTTCTAGTTTTTTTAATGATGAAGGTAATTAAAACTCATGATTCTTCTTTTATTTTTAAAGAGGCCAATTGGTATTAAAAATCAAAACTGGGATACTGTAGAGATGGTGTGTGGAATTTGGAGTGAGGCTTATAATTTTTTTTTTCTATCAAAGAAACAGTTTTAAAATCCTGCTGTAATGAAGAAAGGGAAAAATAATAACAATCTGCTCAGATTGTAATTTTTGTTAAAGCAATGAAAAAAAAAATGGAATATTTTCAATTAAAAGCCTGAAAGTACATCTCAGCTCGTTAGTTGTTGTCAAATACCCATCAATGGAATCTTCAAAAAAATGAGTTAAAAATATCTAAGGAATCACTTGTGTCTGGGGACAATGGTTGACTTGGTAATGTCCTGGTTGAAGGAGCTTCTGATAGTGTGAATACTGATGATGGTATTTGTTCTAAAGGTATGGATGCACGAGTTGTGGTTAGGAGGAGTTAGGCATATGTTGTCAAGGTGTAGGAATTTATGTATATGATGGGAGTGGGGACAGCTTAATGAAAAAGCAAACAAAAAACAAGTGAGATTATATTGGCAGGTGTCAGAATATTGCAAAATGAGAGCTTTGTTCAAATGAAAAGCAGTTTTGAAAGCAAAATGTCAAGAGTAACATCAAACTGCATACTAGATGACAGGCACAATCTGGGTAGTGGGAATTGGGGTGGTCAGTGTTGTTGTTTTTTTTTTTTTTGAGGTTCAATTGAAAAATTAAAAAATTCCAAAATGGCTACATTTTACTGGAAGATTAGAGAAAGCAAGTGATTAGTTCAAGTTCAGACCAATGAACAGGAATATAGATCTTAAATTTTTTCTCCTCTGTCCACTACACTAAAATTACAGATATAATCTAAAATTATTATTTAATGATGTTTTGTATTTATTTTCATCAGTTGGCATACTTAAAAACTGAAATAGATTTTAGTTGGAAGATAAATGGTAATGGTATCGTAATATTAACCATTTTCTTATAAGGAAGCATTCACTATTCATTGGCCAAGTAATTTCCAATGACCCAGAAATTTCAACTCTTTCTACAGGACTATAAGGATAAATTTCTTTGTTCTTTTTTCCAAAAGACATTTTGGTTGTTCACATGTTCTGTTCATGATATTCTTAACATTTGCCAATAATACCACATCTCAGTCACTTAAAGACTCTTTTTCATCTCTGAGGAAATCGTCCAATATTCACTGTCATATCAAAAATTAAATATTACAATTGTAGTTCAGCACCTTCTTTCTTTTTTTATTTCTTATATTTTCTTCTATCTTAATACTTTGCTTAATTTTTGGAAAACATCTTTCAGTACGAGTATGTGTCTTTGGAGTTCTGTTACATTTTCTGTCTTCTATCTATCCAGATAGTTAAACTTTGGGGCCTGCTTGATTTTTACATCCCTGATATATAGCTCACACCTTGGGTGGTCTCTTTTGCTGACGGTCATGCATCCTGTCCTTTTACAGTTAATAGTTTGTCCTTTCTTCCTGTTTTTCCTTTACTAACTTGTCTGTGTTTTCTGCAAAAAGAGTATAAAGAAAAAAAATAGCTGTTTTCTGATAGTCATAATCAAGGAACATGTAAAAAAAAAAAAAAGAAAAAAAAAGAAGCATACTCAAAAGGATATGGAGAATAAAATGTCTAGTATAGCATACCATATGTAAAGAGAGTTGGCTACATATGATTGTCTTGGAGATGAAATCCAAATAATAGATAATGAGAGAAAGTGTGTATATTAAGCTTTTGAATGAACATAAAAGCCAGACGAGCATGGTGTGTATGTCTTTGTTCAACAGGTCAGGAATTGTAACTGATTTTTGGTAGCGAATATTCAATTGAAAAGATAGACATAATTATCTGCCCTTATATTGTATAACTGAGATATATATGTGTATTTGTGTAGCACTATATTTGTGGCTTTATGCCAAATTATCTGAAATTTTTTCAAAGATTCATTATCAATATTCAAATGACTGAACTCTTTGTATTTTTGTTGTCGCCACATTAAGGTGGAGTCATTCTACAGTTTTCTTCAGATGTCCAATTCAGAAAGAAGGAAAAGGGATCGTTTAGCATTTTTCTTTTTCAAAAGAAAAAAAAAAATTGGAGAGTATCCCCACGTATAAAGGTAGAATCACCTTTGTTACACAAGTTCATGAGAATTATATTATCTATGTTTCTCATATATAAGGCAACTCATTATTCATCTATAATATCTTAAAACATGAACCTTTTTCAATATCCTTCCTCTGAAAAAGAACAAAAGTTATCAGTGGCTGAATACTGACTTCTGTACCTACTTTTACAATTTTTTTTTATTTTATTGCTGTATCGTACACTATCAAAAATGAAGGGATTATTTACATATGCATTAGCACATCTGTTGAGGTTCGCATTTGTATTTGTGTGCTATGTGAAATGTGTTACATGCACAGAAAAAAATAAAAGTAAAATGCAGCATGTATACATTCATATATATCCTTGTGTGTAAGAAAGTTTTCTACATCACCAGAAAAGTTCACTGCATAACATGGGAGATTCTTCCATCTCTACTAACTGGACTGTATGACTGATGTAGAAATCATGATAATCCAATGGTAAATAAAATGTTTAGTTCAATAGTTATGGAACATGACCCCAAAAAAGATAAAAAAAAAAACTAGAAGAAAGTTTTTGATGTCTTTAACAATTCAATGGATCTATTAAATACAAACATTATATTTTGATACCATCACTCTCTCGGATATATATACAGGATGTGACAAGTAAATTGTTGCTATTTTATATTTTTAATTTTGAGCATGTGCATTGTTTTTGATTTTGTTGACTGCACAGTAGAGTAAAGTCTGTTGGGCACCATTTGTGAGAAAAAGAGCACCATGATGCAATTGACTATACCAGAAATGTAGAAATGGCATGATGTACAGCTTAGCATTTGTACTGGAAGCTCCAATATGAACATTTCAGAGTGTTTAGATGTCAATCTGAGGACAGTGCTGAGGATTCAGCAAGAGTTAGATGATACATCCAGTCAACATCATAGTGTCTGGAGTGATCAGTAGTGATGGCGAAGTTATGCCTCCAATGATCTTCTCACAGGGACTCAGGCTCAACACTGAGGGCTACATTAAGTGCCTGAAGGAGATAGTGCTGCCCAGGTTCAAGAGGGTGGCTGCTGGAAGTCCCTATATCTGGCAACAGGATTCTGCACCATGCCACACAAGCAGGAGAAATCTGTCATGGTTGTCAGACAATTTCTCCGACTACATCACCTCTTTCATTTGGCCACCTAACACCTCAGACTGCATGCACCCCCTTGATTATTATGTATGTGGTGCAATTGAACTTCTTGTAAGACAAAAGATGAACTGAAGGCAAGGATTATGACAGCATTCACTAACTTAAATAAGAAGACCATCCAGAAGAGTTGCAGGAGTTTCCAAAGTTGTCTGGAGGCTGTGGTTAAAGCTAATGGCGATTTTTATTGAATAAATGTACTCTTTAGTATTTCAAGATATTTTTGTATAATTTTGGTAAATATATCTGTCAGTGTTATTTTCATTTTTGCATAATTTAGATGACAATTCATCCATCGTACCCTGTGTGTGTGTGTGTGTGTGTGTATATATATATATATATATATATATATATAATAATTACAGACGATCCTTAAAAATCCATTTGGTGATAATTCATTTCCTCCTTGGAATTATCCCTAACGATTATCAATTATATATATATATATATATATATATATATATATATATATATATATATATATATATATATATATACACACACACACACACACACACACACACACACATTTTAATAATAATATACTTTTTTTTTTCTTTAGTGGTAGCACAATTCTGAATTTCATGCACAATGCAATCATCAGGAGCTGAGTGAAAACTGAGTGTTGCAAAACTTAAATATTGACATTTATAGAATACTGTAGTTATAGTGGAGCAGTCCATTTATATACGGAGGGGGGGAATGAATAATAATAATAATAATACACACACTTACATACATCTAAATACAAACATATAAATATAATTTAAATACATACACATCTAATATGCAGTTTCAAATATACAAATGTACACACAAATATCCACATATACAAATATGTATATACATCTACATTTATATCAATATATAAAGGTTCATGCAAATATATATTTGCAATATCTATCTACTTATTAACATGTTCACTCTTGTATTTATGTAAAAATGGAATTCAGTCCTGGGTATGTCTATAAACTACATCCGCGTCCTGGGTAAGAAAATAAACTACGTCCAATGGCAAGGCCTCTGATCAGGAGGTTTTGAGGAGCGTGGAACCACCTCTTAATTGCTGGTGTTCCCAGGTCCACCCTGACCCAGGGTGGTAGCACCTGTTAGGGTCCCAGCTATGGGCGAATAGTTAACACCAAAACTTGTGTAAAAATAGATTTTAATACCAGAAATACTTTGTAAAAAAAAAAGAAAAAAAAAGGAGTCATTTTTGAAGGAAAAATTATTATCAGCAATACTTAAAAAAAATACCATTAATACAAACAGCTATACATTAAGAAGTTGGATTGTACTCAAAAATATGAGTAATTAAAAATGGTTCAAATATATATGTATACATACACACCTTTTTTTTCCAAAGTATCGCTATGAATCTATTTAAAAAATTTTCTTGGCATTAAATGACCCACTGAGGTTGATATGCCATAAACCAAAAAAAAAAGAATTACATACAGACTTGCATCTATACACATCTATATACATGTGTACACACACACACACACTGAAACATACACACATATTTCCATAGATATACACATACATGTGTATATACAACTCATTTCCAATATATTCAATGTATATATCTTAATTGTAATTTACACACACCAGCACTCAATGGAATTCTGAGGTGAACACTTTATTCAACTGACAGGAGTAAATTGTTCTCATTCCATTTTTAATGCTAAGGTGATATTTCATATCACTTAATAGTAACCAGTTTTATTCACCGTTGTGTTGCCTATTTCACTAAACTTTAGTATATGACTTTTCTGTATTACCACAACCTTGGAGCCGTTTATTAAAAATATGCTTAAGAGATATTTCATACTAGTCTTGTTCACAGTTGTGTCACTTGTCAGTTTCTTCCACTGAACAAGATTATATGACTTTTCAACATTATTGTACCATTGGAATTTTGAACTGAACCCTTTATTCAATCCTTGAAAGGAGGTAGTTCTTATTCCATTTTCAATGCGTAGGGGATATTTCATATCAGTTAATATTTCCCAGTCTTATGCACTTTTAAGTCACATGTCCATTTCTTACACTTAACTAAAGTATATGACTTTTCAACATTATTGTACCATTGGAATTTTGAACTGAACCCTTTATTCAATCCATAAAAGGAGGTAGTTCTTATTCCATTTTCCATGCATAGGGGATATTTTATATCAGTTATATCAGTATATAAGTCAGGTGTCCATTTCTTAAACTGAACTGAAGTATATGACTTTTCAACATTATTGTACCATTGGAATTTTGAACTGAACCCTTTATTCAATCCATGAAAGGAGGTAGTTCTTATTCCATTTTCCATGTATAGGGGATATTTCATATCAGTTAATATTTCCCAGTCTTATTCACTTTACTGCCCTTTTGAACTGAACTCTTTATTTAATCTATGTTTTGGGAACATTTTATAACTGATAATAGTCAAGTCTTATTCACTTTTGTGCCATTTATTCAAATGAACTTTAGTATGTGACTTTTCAGCACAACTGTATGCATGGAATTTGGAATTGAATGCTATATTCAATCAATGCTTAGGAAATACTTCATATCAGTTAATAGTCAACAATCTTATTCAACTTTTATGTCACTTACCTGTTTCTTCCACTGAATCAGAGTATGTGACTTTTTAGCACTACCAGATCCATGGATTGAACTCACAACTGCCAGGGAACCAAATATGTTATACCCAATGCTTTAATCAAGTAGGCCATGTGTTTTCAAGAAGTAATCTACCCCTATGATTTGAATAAAGTTTCTGCTTAGAATTTAGAGAAGTCGACTGAGTATAACAGGAGATATCTGATGAAGGCTGGAAGATACAATAGTTGAAACATGAGTATAAAAACCAAGCTGAGCATAATGGTTTGAATAGCAAAGCATAGTTCAATATATATATATATATATATATATATATATATATATATATACACACACACACACAGGGGTTGGACAAAAAAACTGAAACACTTGTTAACTTCAAAGAAAATTTATTTAATATTAAGTTGATCCTCCTTTAGCCTCACATACAGCTTTAATACGTCTAGGAATGGAATCATACGGCTTCCTGACTTCATCCACAGGAATTTTCAGCCATTCTTCCATTAATACCTACTCCTGCTCTTTAAGACATGACGGTGAAGGATAGCGGCTCTTAACTTGTTGCTCCAAAATGCATCACAAATGTTTAATAATATTGATATCTGGAGTTTGGGAAGGCCACTCCATGTCTTCTAGCTTACTTTCATGCTCTTCATACCAATTCTTAATCACTCAAGCAGTATGTATTGGAGCATTATTGTCTTGGAAGATGCAGTCATCATCAGAGAATAAAGTCTGGGCCATTGGATGAATATGATTTCCCAAAATGTTCAGGTAATCTTTGCTGTTGATTCTACCATTCAGGGCAACTGTTGGACCGAGACATTTCCATGATATGGCGGCCCAAACTATCACTGATCCACCTCCATGCTTCACTGTTGTAAGAAGGCAGTCAGGGTTGTAAACTTCTTTGGGCTGCCTCCACACATAAACTTGCCCTGAAGTTGGGAAAAGAGAAAAACTGGACTCGTCTGAAAATATGACTTGCTTCCATTGGTCTGCAGACCAGGCATTATGATCTCTGCACCACTTCAACCTCTTCTGAATGTTGCGAGTGGAGAGAAGAGGTTTCCTTACGGTGGCTCTTCCATGATATCCAGCCTTATGGAGCTGACAAACAGTTTTAGTAGAAACTGGACTATTCAGATGATTATTCAACTCAGTAGTCTGATGATTTTTTGCCACATTGCGTTTCAATGCACATCAGTCCCTGTCAGTACGTTTGCAAGTCCGGCCCGAATTGCTATGGTTGCTAGAGGTTTTGCTCTGTTTCTCGAATTGCATCATAGTTCTTGATATGGTAGCTCTTGGAAAACCAAACAGTTCAGCAACCTTAGTGATCGAGGCTCCTGCCATGTGAGCTCCAACAATTTGCCCTTTTTCAAACTCAGAGAGGTCACGCATTTAGCTTAAATTTGACTAAATTCTAAAAATAAATAAGAGTAAATTAAATATATAAATGTATTTACAATAGATATAACCTGCAATTACAAAGTTTTAGCTGAAGTTCTTAATATAATAGGTTTTTGAAATATAGGAGTGGAATTTGCACCTGTTCCAATTATTTTGTCCAACCCCTATATATATATATATATATATATATATATTCTTAGTTTGTTCTCTTTCATCTTTTGTCTTTTTTCATTTTTCTGCTTTTCTCTTATTTTTTTTAGTAGCTTTTTGCTTTTATTTTTTTCTTTCTTTCATTTTTTTTTTTTTTTCTTAGCTCTCTCTGCTCTGATCTATCATTCCTTGTTTTTTCTCCTTTCTTTTCCTTTCCATACTCAACTTCCTTTTCTCCTTTCTATTCTTTTTCTTTCATCTTTCTCACCCTATTTTTTTTCTTCAGTCAGTTATGTGCCATGCATGATACACACTTAGGTGATCATGTATCTTTTGATACATGACTGACGAGGCAGATTTTTATTCCCGCATTATGTTGCCATTTCTTTCTGTGGTAGACCAGTTGCCATTCAAGGCTAGAGAACCCAGTCTGTCCTGCTATTTGCCCATAGCTGGGGGGAGAAGAAGAGGATTCATACCTTTCCCAAGGGTATTAGCACGTAAGTGAATGTAATGGATTTGAGTGGAATTTGAACTCGGCTCTCTGTTTTGTCAGTCTGAGCTGCTATCCATTACTCTCTTCATTTCATTTCTTTCACTTGCTCTGACCTTTGTCTTCCACATTTTTCTCTTTCCTTCCAATCATTTCTTTATCTATTTCCCATTTGCATTATTTTTCCTCTCTTTAGCCAAAACACACTTTAACCCTCTTACTTTCCTAGCCTTCCACTCTTTCTCTACCTCACTCTTCTCCCTCTTCCACTCCCCCTCTTTCTTTCCGACCCCCCGCCCTTTTCTCCTTTCCCTTTCCACTCCTGCACTTCAACTTCCTCCTTCCCCAACATTTGCTCCTTCATTCTTTCTGCTCCTCCCCACACACTTGCCCCTCATCCTTTCTCGTCTTTCTCCCCCACACTTGCTCTCTTCCTCCTTCCATACTTTCCTTCCTCTTCCTCCCACACTTGCCCCTCATTCTTTCTCCTCCTCCTCCCCAACACTTGCCCCTCATCCTTTCTCCTCCTCCCCCACACTTGGGCTCATCCTTCCTCCTCCTCCCATACTTTCATTCCTCCTCCTCCCAGCACTTACCCTCATCCTTTCTCCTCCTCCTCCCCAACACTTGCACATTATCCTTTCTCCTTCTCCTCCCCCATAATTGCCCTCATTCTTCCTCCTCCTCCCCCATAATTGCCCTCATTCTTCCTCCTCCTCCCACACTTCCTTCCTCTCCTCACTTTCCTTTTCCTCCCCCACACTTTCCTTCCTTCTCCTCCCACATTTTCCTTTCTCCTTCTTCCTCATTCTTCTTTTTTACTACCTCTCTTCCTTTCTCTCCTTTCAACACTACCCTCTTTTTTCTTCATTCAACCCTTTTCCTCTTCCTTTCCTCAGCTTTCATACTTTCCTTTTCTTACTTTCACATTTTATTGCCTCTTTTTTTCTCTTTTTACATTTCCTTCTTTATCTTCTTTTGTTTTTTTCTCTCGTCTTCATTCCACATTTATGATGCGTGTCTTTATTTGTCTCTTTCTTTTTTTTTGTTTGCTTTCTTCTTCTTCTTTGCTCTCCTTCTCTTTCTACTGATCATTATCTGTCTTCTTCAACTCCTTCATCCTTTTTTTCTCTAATCTCACCCACCCAGTAAAAACCAATCTGGCAACCTGTTACCCACCTACCTGACCACCCAGTTTTTAAATCCAACATTTTTCCTCTCCTTTCTATGCGGAATTACCATTTGTGAATGACGCTTATGCCAGTGCCGTCTCCACATTTGCCTGATCTGCCAATTTCTTAAACCCAGCCTGTCAAAGAGCTGAAATCTGTTGAAATGTAAGCGTTTTCCCAGATTATCATATCATCAGGGGAAAATACCTGGTTCGTGGAGTCCATGATAAAATAGACGTTTGCCACCAGGTGACAGCTGAGTAAGAGATGGGTTGGGTGAGCCAAGAGGCTCATTTTGCCTCAAGCTTGTTTGTGGTTCTTCAGTATAAAACACTGGCTTCAATAAGAATTTCAGTCCACATTTGACAACTACACGCTCAGCACAGCTGTGTTATCTAACAGGCTAAAACCAACCATTTCCTCTTTTTTTGGTTTTGTTTTCTCCTCTTGATCATGTCTTGTTTTTTTCTCTCTTTGCATAAAATAAAAATAGAGAGAAAGAACAAGGTCCAAAATAGATGGCTGCCTTACGTTCTTTCCCCAACCTGTCTCAGATCGCTCTGAATCTGACTCCGTTCCTTGATTTAACAGGTGAATTGGTTTGAATTGATCTGGTTAAACAAGAAAGCAAAAAGACTGGTGAAGTCTTTTATTTCTAAGTGGGAGTGGATGGTTGATCAGACTAGCGTGTGTCTGCAGAGCGGAAATTATTCTTAAAATCTCTTGAGCAGGAGAAAAATGGTAAGAGTCGGGAGGGGTGTGACTGGGTGGTCTAAGGGTTAGTTTTTTTTTTTGTTTTTTTTTAATTCCTAATTCTTTTGAGTTAGTTGATTTTGTAAACATGACATTTTGACATACACATTCTTTTATCATCTTAGTTTTCAGAAACCAATAGTCTAATCTTTTTTCCCCATTTTAGTGATATTCAGCTCGAGTTGTCTACCCCACCTTAATTTTTTTTTTATATAATATGTTGTTTCCCCATTCCACCAGCAGATTCTGATAAAACACACTGATCCTTATAACCTCATTCCAGAGAATAGGATACATTTGGATCCATGAAGGTTGTTACGTAAATATCTCTGGTATCATACACCTGTTATTTTTAATTCCTGAAGACAGTTCAGCACATACATATATGTTTATACATAGATGCTCAGATATGTTCTCACAGACACACACACATGCTGAATCAATTTTAATAGTATATGGACTTAGCTAAAATATGGAAACAATTTGGCAAGCTAAAAGAGTGCTCAATATAATTTAAAATGGATTAAATTAAAGAGCAAGTAAAATGGTAAATAAAAGATAAGAAAAAAAGAATGAGTTACTCACAGACAGGCTGCTACAGTATTGCTGTTTATTGGCACTTCAGGCTGTGCAAGAATAATTGTTGAATTCCCAAATATATCATTTATATTGTAGAAGGTTAAAAACTTGCATATTGATATAATTTCAACTACCTCTCTCTCTCTCTCTATATATATATATATATATATATATATATATATATATATATACACACACACACACAAG
>OZ038501.1:5333726-5398726 GCA_964036315.1 Acanthosepion esculentum | reverse complement strand
TTTATTTTCATCTATCAGCTTCAATATTTGAGAAATCTTATGAAAGAAAAATATGCACTGTCCAGCAGTATTTGAACCTGTGACCCCCTGGGTAGAGGAAACAGACTCGGCCATAAAGAACCTTTGCTGATCAAGCCTTTAAGTGAAATCTTTCTCACCAAATTTCATATCTACTCAGTTTCGTATCCAAATGTAAACAAAGCAATTTCTCAAGAAGTAATGGATTTTTATTTATTAATCTGACAACTGTAAATCTTGTGTTTAATGGATACCCATATTTGAGTAGATGCTATGTTTATTTATTAAATAGTATATTTATTTATTTTCATCTACTGGCTTGAGTATTTGAGAAATCTTATTAAAGAAAAATATGCATCGTCTGGAAGGATTCGAACCTGAGCAGAGGGAATTGTTGTTAGAAAAGAGAGCATCTACTCAAATATGAGTATCCACTAAAAATAATGTTTAACGTAATAATATATATATACATACAGGTTGTCCATGAAGTTCGTGTGCACTTTAAAAAAATTATAACTTTATTTGTATTTGCGATAGAAATAATTTGTAAAAAGGATTAGAAAGAAGTAAATTTATATTTTTTAAGGTTTTATTGAAATTTTATTTAAGTTTCCACATGTCCGCCATCATTAGCTATACAAAGGGTAATACGATTTTGCAGTTCACGGAAAACATTTGCCAACTGATTTACAGTAATTACTGAAATCACATTAATTATATTAGCTATACTTAAAATTAGGTACATTAAACTTTATAACATTTTTTACAGATTATTTCTATCACAAATACAAATAAAGTTATAAATTTTTTAAAGTGCACACAAACTTTATGGACACCCTCTGTGTGTGTGTGTGTGTGTGTGTGTGTGTGTGTGTGTGTGTATATATATATATATATATATATATATATATATATATATATATATATGATGATAATGTGGAAAAGACAAAGCAAAATCCGAATATGTGAGTTTACTGTTTTTTATTTTGTTTTGTTTTTGTTTTTCTGTCGACCTCAGACATTTCGGTCAATTAGACCTTCTTCAGGACATGGTTAATGGAGACATATTTATATTAAATTTAAGTTAAATGAAGAGACGATATATACAGGACTAGTCAGAAACAGAAAAACTGAAATTCTGACTAGTCCTGTATATATCGTCTCTTCATTTAACTTAAATTTAATATAAATATGTCTCCATTAACCATGTCCTGAAAAAGGTCTATTTGACCGAAACGTCTGACGTCGACAGAAAAAAAAAACAAAACAAAATAAAAAACAGTAAACTCACATATTCGGATTTTGCTTTGTCTTTTCCACATTTTCATCATACCATCGGATCTACATCCACATATTTGCCTATATATATATATATATATATATATATATATATATATATATATATATATATATGCCAACATACATTCTACATTTAGATTTAATAATTTGTAAGTTTCATACCTTCTTTGGTTTATGTAATATCTACTAAGCTAGGATGCTGAAACAATTTAACCCATGAATGTATGGTATCCAATCTTTTAGAGAGGGGTTACCTAAAATTTAAAGCTGCCAGCCATAAGATTACCATTATAGCAAGTAAAGTAGATTAGACAAAAAGAGTTAAAGGTTTAAGGAAATGATACAGTAATTGACTAATTTTGTTATTATTGAATACTATACATACTTGTGTACAAGCCAACTTCATGTATAGTGCGACCCCTGAATTGTTTGCATGAATTTTAACCCCTTCAGAAAACAATTATCTGTGTATAGTGCAACCAGTCACCAAAAATGTATGATTTTTAACCTCCCCCCCCCAAAACAAATTACCTGTGTACAATGTGACTCACTATTTTTTTTGTGTAAAAAAAACTGATCATAAAACTTGCACTATACTCAAGTATATCCAGTACATTATAAAACCCTCCAAGAAGAGGACTGTCCTGGGTAAGACGCTAAACCACATCTGCGTCCTGGGTAAGACGATAAACTACGTCTGATCAGGAGGTTTTGAGGAGCGTGGAACTTAATTGTCAATTGCTGGTGTTCCCAGATCCACCCTGACCTGCAGTGGTAGCACCTGTTAGGATCCCTGTTGGAGTTTTTTGGGTACCCCTATTTACTAGTGAGCCAACCATTTTATTTTATAGTCCACCAAGAGAAGGCTAACCAATCAGAAAGCTTAAAATATTCAATCCGACGTGTATAAAGGCAGCTATTTTGTTTTTTCTCTGAATATTCACTGCCAACCTCTGATATTGAAGACTGAAGAATTACTGAACAGCTGCTACTAGTGATATTGGCGTTGTTCCATTGAACACATTACATACCGCACTGGATCCTATATTCAAAGACTATGACGAACATGGTCAACAATCCCAGCTATGGGCAAATAGTTAATTATTACCAGCAACACAATTTTGAAGGAAAAATATTACCAGAAACAGATTTTTGATAAAACAAAATAATACCAGCAATAAAAAATGTTGTTGGCTTTAAATAACCCATTGAGGTTGATATGCCATAAACAAAATAAACCAAACCAATCTAAACCAAAGAATACATATTCTATTCATACAAATCTTTCCTAAAAATCTTGTCGGCTTTAAATAACCCATTGAAGTTGATATGCCATAAAACAAAATAAACTGAACCTATCTAAACCAAAGAATACATATTCTATTCATACAAATCTATCCTAAAAATGTTGTCGGCATTAAATAACCCATTGAGGTTGATATGCTGTAAAACAAACCAAACCAAAAAGAGGAAGACCTGTCAAAGTAAGCGAGTAAATTTATTTTGAAAAAGGTACGCAACTTTGAGTTTTTAGTTGATTCTTCAAAATCCAGATTGTTGATAATGTAACAAAATACAATAAAACCAAAAATCTACACAAGGTACATTGATGACATTTTTATATTAGCAAAAAAAACAGTAAAGAAATTGTTAACCTAAAATCTAATTTTAAAAAGAAATACTCTATACTAAAATACTTATATGAACTTCTTACAATAAAATCTCATTCTTCTATGTTTATAACTCAACACTAATATATTTTGCACCTCCTTATATAAATAAAAAACCAACAAGAAATTTTGTCTCCTCAGTTTTAATAGCAAATGTCCACAATAGAATAAAATAGCCATGAAAATAAATTCATAGAGGACATCTAACATCTTCTTCCCAGAATATATTGTTCAGCAAACTTAAACACATAAAATAAACAATACAATTAAAAATAATTTTCTAAATTACTTTATTGATGGCCAAATAATGTTATTGCTACCAAAATTAAATGTCTACAATATTAAAAATAAAAGAAAAGCTGGAAGAACCTTAGAAAAACTGAATAAAATAACAAAAAGTTTTCTTGTCCACATTCAATGAAACATGTATAAAAGAAAGATTGTTGCCAAAATATACCATATATATTTATATATGTGTGTGTGTATGTATAATATAAATAAAGTTGGAGTAGAAGCTGATGGAATAGTAAATAATATATAAGACCATTCTGAGAATAATTTCCTTTGAGAGGTTTCACTGATTATTCTGTGTCTTTAGAAAAGGAATTTTATTTCATAAGAACAAAATATCATACCATTTCATTTTTCTAATGGTGCTTTGTTTCCTGTGAAATAAATTATATTTCTGATAATGTTGGGTAATTGACAAAACGTGTTAAAATAAGGACATTTTCCAAATTGTCTTATGTGTTTGATATATAAATAAATAAAGGACAAATTTTATATTTGTATTAATCCTATATATATATATATATATATATATAGTTCCTCTTCTTTAGCACCTTAAACCTTAACTATCTATCCATTTATCTTTCTAAGACCCAAGTTCTGAGTGTGTCTTGCTCTTAAAAAAGACCAATATCTCCAATTCCTTTCTAGATATATTTTTCTACAAAGTTAATCCATTGTTCCTTTTCAACTCATTGGGTTTGTTTTTTGCTCTTTAAAAATATCCATCCATCCATTTATTTATTTATATCATATTTCATAAATTTATATTAACCAGATTCATTTGTATTTTTTCTTTCATTTATTCTCTTTTTTTTTTTTCTTTATTTTTTTCTACTGAAGGATTTAGGACGCCAACCGAACTTTGAATGCATATCTTAATTTTACTTTTGTTTTCTTTTTACAATTAAAAAAATCAAAAAAAAATTCTCTACTTCTGCAAAAAACCATTGTTCTTCTCTCTACGATACATTCTGTTTTTTTATATACAGTCACCCATTCATTTATTTATATCATCTTTCCCAATATTGAGTTTACAGATATTTTTCACTATTTCAAGCTTTTTTTTTATTTTTTTATTTTTTAGCAATTTGAGGAGAAGGATGTTTCTAATTCTGTTCCAGATATACTTTCACAATAGTATAGTTTTTTTTGTTATTATTATTATTATTATATATCATGGCTCCTTTTAGGTGAAAAAGGATGAGTGTGTGCCAAGGGCAAAGGTGTAGTTGCTGGGGGGGGGGGGCATTCAAATTATTTTGTTTTATGGGTTTTTTTTTTTTTCGCCTTTTACAAGATGCAGACTGAAATATAGAAAAAATAATTGATGATATTCTTTTAAAAAAAATCATCAGAGTTTATGAAGTTGCTCATTTTACCTAAGTTTTCGTTTCTGATTTTTTTGCTCATAAAAAAGAAAAGAAATTAGTCATTATCACTCTCTCTCTAGCCACTCCATAATCTCCTTGTCAATGCACTTTATCCAGAGTTTCTTCATTAATTGTATAAATGAAACTGTATACACTGAAAATTGCAGATCAAAATTCAGTAAAGTACATAGATATGAAGAATAGTAAGAGAAAGAGAAATTACTGATGTTTGTGGAATAATTTTTAATTTATATTTTATAGATATATATATATAAAATACTCATGTATAGCCAACTTTTTCATGGTAAGCGTAATGTAGGCCGTCCTTGGTTATACTTCAAGGACAAACTCAAATACAATTTAAATGTTGCAAACATCCCTAAAGAGGAAAGACACTCGTATGTCAAAAATGACAGGAAAGTCCATCATCATCCTCATATATATATATATATATATATATATATATATATATATATATATATATAAATAAAAGGAAGAACAGTAAGATATATAATCTGGTGTTCTTACTGATATTTTTTATTTTTATTTTTACAAAACAGTGCTCAGTGTAAATTTACAGAGCATAAATATTATAAATTAACTGATATAAAATGTTTTTTCGCTACACTAATAACCATGTTTCAAAAATGGAAGCTAAAAACTTCAAATTTAATTTTATAATAAAATCAAAAGCATTAGTTCCATTTCATCTTCAAGTGAATATTGGGAATAACTTATTTTTAAATTTACTGAGTTTAAACACACAGAAATTCATAATTCGCTGTTACCTAGGATACAGGGAAATCCAATCAGTCAGACAAGGGGCGGTAGTGTGTTCATTTTTATTAACTATTATTGTATCATTTATGAGTTACGTTTGAGAAAGAGGTTAAGTTTAGGGAGGGTAGGGGTGTATTTTTCAATGAATTTTGACATCCGTTAAATGCATGTCGTCTGGGTTTTTTAAAAATATTTACGGCAAAAAGTCTTTCGGCATTTTTTCCTACTTGTGTACTCAAAGATTGGGGAGGGGATGTTTAGGTTAGAATACGTTTTTATTCAACTACAATTTTAAAATATTTTTAATTACTACTACACTATATTTCTTTTTAAAAACAAGTAAATGTAATATAATTACTTCAATTATTTGAAATTATTTTTTTCTTATCAAATATTAGTATGTATATTAACAGCTCGTGTTTTTTTTATTTTATTTTTAAATATTATTTAAGGAAAAATTTTGACAATGACAGCAAAAAATAGCTATTTCATTTCTCTGATTCAGTTAATTTTTATTTTTTATAAACTTAGTGATATATAGTTTCTCATGTATGCACAAAGGACATGGGTCATTTAATGATTTACATATTCTTGCTTTTCTTATTAATTTCCCTTTTACTGTAGATGTTTTATTGGATTCTTTTAAGTGCCTGAAGTACTTTGAAAGAGATGTCTGATTTTTGTATGTATTTATTGTAAATGAAGTTTGGTGTTGATTGAATCATTTCTTGAACTCATGGCTTCTGCAACCTATATAGATTTTTATGTTTTCGGGATTTTCAATAGAAGAGATATTGCATTGGTATACTAATGATTCCGTGCAACATTTATTTTGTAGAGGGCAGTTATGAGGGTTTCTACAGTTACATAATTTTTGTTTATCTTCATCTGTTTTTTTAAAAATTTTTCTATTGTTTAAAATTTTTTGGTTTTGGTCTAAGTGTTTATTTAAGATATTAGCATTATGTTTTTATTTTTTCTAAGTTTTCAGTACAGCTGTAACTTAATTTTAGTGTATTTTTATTGAAAATAGTACTTAGTTTACTTTCTCTAGGAAAGTGCTTAACTATTAATGCAAGGAATTTTTGTCCTAATTTGTTCTTTACCATTTGGTTGTATGGGGGTGTATACCAAATTATTTTTCTCCTTTTGTTTTTTTATGCTTTCCATTTTCATTTTTTATATAAGTTAGTTTGGGGCTTTTGTAGCCGTTATCTTTTAGAGCTTTATTATAGAAATTAATATGTTCATCAAAAATCTTCTCATTTGCGGAATTTGTATTTATTCTTTGATTGGAATTCCCTGTATCCTAGGTAACAGTGAATTATTAATTTATGTGTGCATTTAAAACTCATTAAATTTAAAAATAAGTTATTCCCAATATTTGCTTGAAGATGAAATGGAACTAATGCTTTTGATTTAATTATAAAATTAAATTTGAAGTTTTTAGCTTCCATTTTTGAAACATGGTTATTACTGTGTAGCAAAAAAACATGTTTTATATTTGTTAATTTATAATATATATATATATACTGTTTTAGGCATGTCTGAATAAATTACAGACATTATGTCTGTTAATTTTTAACAAAATCCATTCATACACACGAATAACCTTCCATGTATTGATGTTGAAGGATAAGAGAAATGTGGTATAGCTTTTTAAATTTCTTTTATTTTCATTTTCCAAGTACTTTTGATCTTCTTCCAAGATCATTTTCAGGGGTGCAAGTAGTACAAAACTATATGTTGTTCATTAGTACAAGTATTTATACAAAATTGTGCATTGTTATCCATTACCGTAATTTTTTCATGGTTGACAATGTGCTGAGCATTCATTAGAATGTGAAAAAGAAAAAAATATCCATTTTTCTGTAATTTATTCAATCAGACATGCCTAAAAGAGAATTTGCTGCCTAAATACACACACACACACACACACACACACACACACACATATATATATATATATATATATATATATATATATATATATATGAAGAGAAGGTTCAAAGACTTAACATCTGACTTTGAATTTTGCAGATACATACTGCTCTTCAAATGTAAGATAAATCAATTATTATTAGTATGGATATAGAAATCAAGACTGAATGATAATTGGCAGTTTCATGCCAGAAACAATCATCAGACCATTTGTTGATATAATTATAGTCTTTCTCTTTCTACAAACGTTTGTATTATGTTATGTAAGAAAGTAGTGAAAATTCTCAGCCTGACTAATCAAAAATCTAAACAGATATTTTAGTGGGTGGCAGGTGCTTTTTGGTTCAACTCTCAGCCCTACCAAGAAGCCCTTTGAAAAAAATAAGTGTATTTAGTTAATTGGTCAAATTTTAGGAATTTAGTTATCCTGGGAAGAATTACTCATCGCAAAATTAACATACGCACACACACACACACACACACACATCTGATCAGAGATTTAGATCAATAAAAAAAAAACTTCTGAAAGGTGACTGAAGCATTTGTAAATTAAGGGAGAGAAATAATTAGAGAGTGATAGTAAAAACGAGAGAGAGAGGACAACTCTGTTTTGATAGTAAGAATAACAGCAAATTAGAAAGTGTAATTGAAAACTTGGCCTTAAAATACATTTACCAAAATTACACAAAAATGTCTTGAAATACTAGAGTAAATTTATTCAATAAAATTGCCATTGGCTTCAGTCATAGCCTCCAGACGACTTCGGAATCTCCTGCAACTCTTCTGGATGGTCTTCTTGTTTACATTGGTGAATGCTGCCATAATTCTTGCCTTCAGTTCATCTTTTGTCTTACAAGAAGTTCAATTTCAGTTTTGTTGGTCTCTTGATTAACTGCGCTCCACACATAATAATCAAGAGTGTTGAAGTTTGGGGGGTTAGGTGACTTGATGGAAGGGGTGATGTGGTCACAGAAATCTTCTGAAAGCCATGATTGGGTTCTCCTGCTTGTGTGGTATGCTGCAGAGGTCCTTTTGCCAGGCATATGGTCTCCCAGCAGCCACCATCTTGATCCAGAGTAGCACCGTCTCCTCAAAGCATTTGATGTAGGCCTTTGTGTTGAGTCTTAGGGACTCACCAACAAATTTGGGACTTATTTTTTTATCAGAACAATCAGAGGGAATTTTCCAAGCTGTCATACCTTCATAATCACCATTAGACTCGTCCAACTCTTTCCAAATTCTCTGCACTGTTTTCAGATTGACACCCAAACACTCTGAAATGTTCGTATTGGATCTCCCGGTGAAAATGCCAAACAATAGAGCATGCCATTTCCAAATTTATGGCGCAGTGAATTGCGTCATGGTGCTTTTTTTCTCACAGATGGTGCCCAACTAACCCTGTTTGACTGTGCAGTTGACAAAATCAAAAACAAAGAACCTGCATGTATGAAATTAAGAATATAAACTTAGCCTTGCACAAGGTCTCAACCACAGGGCACCCAGTGAGGATCAAATTCACTCCTCAGCATGAACAGTCAACTAAATTAGCATGCTAACCATTACCTTGTGACAAAGCATTTTAGTTACTATTTACTAAGCTTAGCTTAGTTTGTCACAAGTATGAAACACCTAGTGAGGATCAAACTCACTATTCATGATCTACTAACCTAGCTGGCTGACCATGACACTACAATGAGACACCTAAATGTTATTTACTAACTTTAGCTTGATTTGACTCAAGGCCAACTAGTGAGGATCGAACTCACTATTCATGATCTAAAAGCCCAGGTTGCTAACCATTATACCATAATGAGACACCTGAATATTTTTACTCAGGTTAGCTTAGTTTGGTACAAGGCCATAATAATGATTCACCTTGTGAGGACTGAATTTAATGTTTATTATTTCTAAGCTTAGCCATTATATCATGATGAGACAAATGTGATTTACTTAGGTTAGTTTGGCACAAGGCCAAAAGTTTGATGCACCCAGTAAGGATGAAACTTTAATAGTGATCTACAAGTCTAACTTGTTAAACATTTGACAATGGTGAGATGTCGGAAAATAAGTAAAGGTTGGATAGAAAGAAATGTTACTTTACCCTGAAATTGAATGTCACTTCTTAAATAATATTGAAAATATGCAATGGCAGCAAATTAAAAAAGAGTATGTAAATAAATAAAAGGTATATTGTTAACGAAACCCTAAAATATATAAAAAGTAACTTTCAATGGTGGAGGAAGAGATGGTTTCAAGAAATGGTATTTAATGTATGATTTATTGTTGGTATGCTTCTGAACAAATCCTTGAGTGGCCGATAGGTTAACAAATAAATCTTTTACCTCATTCACACTGCTCTGAAAACAGCCTCGTCATTATGATCATCTGCCGGGTAGACATGGCGTCCATTGCTTAATGCTTTGACAAATGTCCGCTAAAAAGGCAAAATAATTCAAATGATTAAAAAAAATAAAATAAAATAAAATGAACACGACTGCTTTTTGTAAACATATATTCAAGTGACACTCTCAAACACGCACAAAAAATACATTTATTACAGAGAAAAAAACTGAAATAAGAATAAAAGATGGAAAACGAATAAAAGTAAAGATCCTAGCCATATTGCTCTTTTCTTTTTAATTTAGTTTTGTTTGTTTTATTTAAATAACTTTTTTCTTTCTGCTTCGTTTGTAAGATATGAAAATAAAGACGGGGGGGGGGGGAAATGATAAAGGAATGTATCATATGTGAAAGGAGGGGAATATTGAAGGGAAAAAATTAATAAAGGGATTAGATAAAATGTAATAACAACAAAGTATTTAAATGAAAATAAGAAAAAGCTGTCCATATTATTAATCGATTGACAAGCAGACGACAATAAAAAAAAACAAAACCTTGCTTTCACAAATACACATTACTGTAAACCCACTAATAAACACATACACACACACACACACACATATATATATATATATATATGGTGCTGAGTGAGTGCTGGTGATAATAAAACAGTGCTTGATAGATAATAAATTTATGTCTAATGCATGATTGTATGAAAGTGTACAGGATGAGCGTACCAACTATATATAAATGTGTGAAAGTATATATGTGCACATTAATGCTTTTACCTACAGGGTGACATCACACACACACACACACACAAAAATGTGTGTGTGTGTGTGTGTGTGTTGATCAAACAAAAGATAGGATAAAATCTTGAACAAATATCAACATTTTTAATAAATTGGTTTCTCATGAAGATACTTACATGATGTACTGATCTAACTATATTTGCTTCACTTTGGGCAATTTTACATGGTTTAATGGTTAACAATCTTGTCTTACTAGATCATTTACAACTGAATAGTGAGTTTGATCCTCACTGGGTGTCACATACTTTCAGCCTTTTGACACATCTAAATTAAGCTGAATAAATCACTGTTTGCTCCAATTTGGGCTGAGATCTGTGTTGTATATGTTCATCACCTGCCTGATATATTTCTATCTTTGAGCAGTTCACAGTAAAGTTTTGATAGATGCTTTGTCCTAGGGATTCCAACCCTGTGTCAGCACCACCTTCATTATACTGAAGGGGGTGAGTTGGTGGATAATCAACATCATTGTGACAGCGATGTCAAGGAATAAATATTTTTTTGTTTTTGGCTCATATGTACACGTATGCAGACCCCACCTTGTCACATCTAACTATGGGAAATTTTGGCAAATACTGCTCCCAATATATGGGTTTATGACAGCAGACACTTCTGATCTCTATACTACTCAGTTCAAAAAATGTGGGCCAGTGACTAAACATGAACATTTTTTCTTTTAGAATCAAGAACTTTTCCGCACCATCCATATGCATATATATATATATATATATATATATATATATATATATATATATATATATATATATATATATATATTGTATGTGTTAAAGACAACAGACATTTTGTGTCGATTAAATTTTGTTGATCGATTTTTCCAAAATATGACTAATCCTTCTCAGATAAGGAGAAATTCCATCAGAAATTGTTCAAAGTTCATTTCGGAAGAAATATGGTACAAGCTTTTGACTTTCTTGAGTCATTGTTAGGGTACGTAGAGACAAATGGTGAGCTTTTTAGAACTGGTGAGTGTAGTGATGTGGACAACGGTAAGTTGTGATGTGTGTGTTTATTGATTAGATGGTTGTTTTTGTTGTATGATTATTGCTCCGAGGATCATAAGTTAATGCTGTTGACTATGTGGAAAAATAGTGTTGTATAGTTAAAAAAAAGTAAACAAAATTACTCTGAAAATGTTACTATGCTCCCTGTATCTTGTATAGTTTCCAAGGAAGCAAATAGGAGGCATTACTTTTGGAACGTTTCTCCTAATTGTAAATGATAGACAAATTGTTCCATGCAAGTGTGTGTGTGTGTGTAAAAGAGCCTGTCCCTCTGTAAATATATATTAAATCATTAGAGTGCATATGTATGTATGTATTTATGTGTGATATAGTTATCCACTGAGACATGATAGTACCGGTAGATTTTTATTACTTCAGATGTTATTATTATAGTGGATACTTCATATTTGAAATAGATGCCCCATTTTTATTTATTAAACAGTGTATATTATGTTTATCAGCCTGCATTTTTGAGAAATCTTAGTAAAGAAAATGTGCTCTATGGTAGGAATGAAACCTACATATCCCTTTGTAAGAGAAACTGATTTCTGATTTCCCTTTTTAAGGAAAGCACATTCTCTTCACTCTGATTATTTTTCTCAGGTGCAAATATCAGTTTCGTTTCATAGCCAAAACGTAAACAAAGTAATTTCTAAAGAATCAATGGATTTATTTTTAATCCTTATTTGTTGCCATTGTGTATTTTATATATATGTATATATGTATGCGAATGACTGGGAATCCAAAACTACACTAGTACAATAAAGATGTCAGACATTAAGGAACTTTTCACTGCGTCTTGGAATGTGAGAACTCTCCAGGATTGTAAGAAAAACCTTGAACATAGAACTGCTTTGCCTGCATTCCAAAAAAGGAAAATATTGGCAGAGCAGCCATTTTGGAAACTAGACTGGATGATTTTAGGTCACCTATGGGAGTTTGATAGTGGATACACTTTTTTATGGATTGGTTGGCCTGAGACAGCTAAGAGAGAAGCAGCAGTCTGGTTTGCTATTCAGAACAACCTGGGGAAACATCTTGAATATCTACCTGTTGTATCAATGAGAGACTTGTATCTTTGTGTATTTGCATTGGCAGAAATAAGTATGTAGCCATCTTTAGTTGCTATTCTCCAAGCATGAAGTCTAGTGACGAAATTAAGGAGAATGTCTACTCTGAATTACACAACCAGTTGACAAGTACTTTCATCCATGACAAACTTCTGGGTGTTTTTCAGTGCACGTGTAGGTTGTAATATATCAATATGGAGTAGTGTAATTGGTAAGCATAGTGTTCGCAAGGCCAACTCAAATGGTCAGCTACTGCTATACCTTTGTAGTGAATATGGATCCTTGATTACCAATACCATCTTCCTAACTACCACAAAACTAACTGGAGACACCCCTAATCCAATCACTATTATCTCATTGACTATGTGATTGTGAGGTCTTCCTCCAGCAAGGATGTAAAAATGACTCATTCCTTCTCTGTTGGTGGGTATTGGTCTGACCATAGGTTACTATGATCCAAGGTTAGCTTCAGTATCTATAATCTGGTTCATAACAACTGTACTCCATCAGCTCAAAGACTAGATGTCAAAAAGCTAAGCAACACTGACAACTTAATATCTTTTCAGATCATTTGTGACAGAAAGCTTGAGACATTGAATGAACATAGTGTTTTTTTTTCAAAAATGCTGTATGCTAGTTATCCCAGGAAACATTTGGATATGTCAAGAGGAAACATCAAGACTGTTTTGACTCAAATGATCAAAGTATTCTCCATCTTTTAGATAATATGTACAAGTGCCATTGTCAATGAACATCAGACAAGAATGTCACTAAATGCAATGAATTCAAGAAAACCAGAAACCTATGCCCATTTCTCCTGGAGAAAATGAAATGAGCATGGTGGCAAGAGAAGACACAGGAATTGCAAAATTCTACTGATAGATGCAGCTTTAAATAATTCTATGATAATCTAAAGAGTGTCTTCGGACAAGTGTCAAATGGCTCCAATCCCTTTTTTCCCTCTGACAGCAACCTTGTAATAGAAAAAAAAAAAAAAGAGAGGACATTTCTCAAAAGTTCTAAACATAGAATCTAATGTTGAGAATCTTAACAACTTACCATAGAGGCCTATTCTTGAAGGGTTATCAGCTGTTCTATCTATTACTGAGATAAAAAGGGCCATATAACAACTGACAAATGGGAAGTCCTCTGGTAATCATGGCATATCAGCATAGATATACAAATGTAGCAGAAATCTCCTGGTTCATAAACTTTGTGTGGATATAGTAAAGCTGGCGTTGCTATCCGTCCACAGAAACATGTGGCAATTGATCCTCAACCAATCAAATGAATTCAGTCAACCGCATGTTCCATCTGTATAAAAGTTTACATAACACCTGCAGGCCTTAGGAGACATGTGTGTCCATAGAAGTTGAGCACCTCTTTATTTTACTGAGCCCTCATTTGTCATCTGTAATGAGAGAGTTTACTACAGTGTAACCCGGATATAAGAGAGTTGTCGGGACCGGAGAAGAAGTCTGTTATATCTGGGTTTGGTCTATTATATATACATTAACACAGGCTCTAATTTGGGACCAGAGAAAATATCTCTTATATCCGGGTTACACACACACACACACACACACACACACACACACACACACATATATATATATATATATATATATATATATATATATATATAAATTTTATTTTAAGATATTCTGTATTTATGGGATAATGTGCTCATTATAGAGCATACATAAATATAAAAGTGAACATTGAAGTCAACACTCTGAGGTGACAGACTGTTTCATGTTAAACACAATCGTCATTTGACCTGACGATTGCGTTTAGCATGAAACAGAATGTTTTGGGTGTCAATCTGAAGACAGAGTAGAGGCTTCGGAAAGAGTTGGATGGCATACCCAGTCATCATCATGGTGTTTGTAGTGACCATTAGTGATGGTGACATTATGCCTACATTCATTTTCCCACAAGGGCCCAGACTCAAGATGGAGGCCTACCTTAAGGAGGTAGTGCTGCCATTGGTTCAAGAGAGTGGTTGCTGGAAGATCCTATGTCTGGCAACAGGACTCTGCACCATGCCACACAAGCATGAGAACCCAGTCATTGCTGTCAGACAATTTCTGCGACTACATCACCCCTTATATCTGGTCACCTAACTCCCCAAGCTACAACCCCCTTGATTAGTATGCCTGCGGCGCAGTTGAGTGAGGGACCAACAAAACTCCTTGCAACACCAAAGGTGAATTGAAGTAAAGGGTTATGGCAGCATTTACCAACTTAAACAGGGAGACTGTTCGGAAGAGCTGCAGGAGATTCTGAAGTCATTTGGAGGCTGTGGTTGAAACCAATGACAATTCTATTGAATAAACTTACTCTTTAGTATTTCAAGATATTTTTGTGTCATTTTGGTAATTATATCTGTTAAAATGAGATGTCAGTGTTATTTTTATTTTTGCATTACTTAGATGACAATTTATCCATTGCACCCTGTACATACACACACGTCTGTAAATTGATGTCCATTGTACATTTATAACAGATCCAGTATATAAATATGTGTTTCTTTGTACAAGCATAAAAAATTATATGATGAAAAAAAAATCCATGAATGGGTTGGCGGAGTATGTTCTTGCCGGGTTTGGGGGTGCGTGTCCGTTGAAAATAAAGAACTGGTAGAAGTAAAAGCCATTCAGACAGGATTCTTCCAGTCTTCTCCAGTTACAGTTTCTAATTACAAATATACACGAGATGACAGCCTTATTTTTATTTGAAAAAGATACCCTTCTCTCACCACCCACCTACACAACCCATAAAATTGCCTTTTCCTTCATATAAATACTTAATATAGATGTATTTTGTAATTTGGTGATGTTTTAGTAAAATGAAAAATGGTGTCCATTTTTGATTTTTCTTTTTGGTTTACTTTCCTTTTCTCTCCCTGATATTTTTTTAGTTTGTTTCACTTTCTTTTTCCTTTTTATTAATAAAAGAATAAATCACCAAACACAATTACATTTCTTCTTTCTTAGTTTCATTCTCTTTTTCTTTTTCTATTTTTCTTTTTTTAATCTTTTTCAGTTTTTCTTTTTCCTTTTTCTTTTCTTTCTTTTTTTCTTTTCTTTCTCTTTTTTCTTTTCTTTCTCTTTTTTCTTTTCTTTCTCTTTTTTCTTTTCTGTCTCTTTTTTCTTTTCTGTCTCTTTTTTCTTTTCTGTCTCTTTTTTCTTTTCTTTCTTTCTATTTTTTCTTGTTTTCGCTTCTTTCTTTCTATTTTTTCTTGTTTTCGCTTCTTTCTTTCTATTTTTTCTTGTTTTCGCTTCTTTCTTTCTATTTTTTCTTGTTTTCGCTTCTTTCTTTCTATTTTTTCTTGTTTTCGCTTCTTTCTTTCTATTTTTTCTTGTTTTCGCTTCTTTCTTTCTATTTTTTCTTGTTTTCGCTTCTTTCTTTCTATTTTTTCTTGTTTTCGCTTCTTTCTTTCTATTTTTTCTTGTTTTCGCTTCTTTCTTTCTATTTTTTCTTGTTTTCGCTTCTTTCTTTCTATTTTTTCTTGTTTTCGCTTCTTTCTTTCTATTTTTTCTTGTTTTCGCTTCTTTCTTTCTATTTTTTCTTGTTTTCGCTTCTTTCTTTCTATTTTTTCTTGTTTTCGCTTCTTTCTTTCTATTTTTTCTTGTTTTCGCTTCTTTCTTTCTATTTTTTCTTGTTTTCGCTTCTTTCTTTTTGTTTTTTCTCTCTTTATTTCTCTCTCTCTTTTTTTACTTTCTTTTTTCTCTTTTTGATTGTTTCTTTTTTCTTTTCTTTTCCATTTTTCTGCAGAAAAATATTTTGCATTCTCAGCTTTGCTCTTCTTTGGTAAAAAAGGCTATCTTGTTTGCTGCTTATAAATACTCATTAAAAGATTTAATCTCTGTTGTTTTTTTGACTATTAACAATGTCCAGTGTGGCAGATACAGTTGCATTCATTTCGACAAAACCCTCTTTCTCCTCTTAGATATTTTTGTTTTTGTTTTTGTTTTTTTTTCCACTCAATTTTTCATATCAGTCTTTCCTCTTGCTCTCTTCTTTTTGCTATTCCTTTTTCATTTTCTTCAATTTGATTTTTTATTCTCTCTCTCACTGTCTTCTTTAACACACTCTCTTTTTTCACCTTCATTTTATCCATTTACATTAACTTTTTCTCCCCACTTTCTCTACTTTTCTCCTTTTCTTTTTTACTTTTTCTTTCACTCTTTTTACCTTTCTCCTTCCTTTTATTTTCTCTGTTTCAAAATTTACTTTGTCCTGCCTTCTTTTGTATTGCCGTCTCTCCCTCACACACACACACTCACACCTTTTTGAATGAGCAAGTGTTGTATAATTATTTCAGCTCTTCTTGAAATCAGAGTTTTTCAGAGACACTGCTATTTAGTGAAATTTGGCTTCTTTTTTTTTTTTTTTTTTTTATATATGTGCCTATACGATCACCAATATCAAGCCTGGTTAGTACCTAGATGGGTGACTGTTTGGGAATACCAGGTGTTGTAAGCTTGGATGTACAGTAGGTGCAATGAATAGTGGCTTGGAATTGATAATTGGAGAGCAAAGTTCCAATTCCAGTTGGGTTTCATAATATTCACTTACACAAAATACCTTGGTAAAGGTATTAATTTACCTCTTCACCTCCACTAGCTATGTGTTAATTAGTAAAACTTGTATCACTAAACTATTATTATTTCCAAAAAAATTTTTAAAGTGAAAAGTTTTTTCTGTCTTTAAATAACCTGATAAAGGTTGATAAGCTATCAAAAAAGAACAACTCAAACTTTTTTAATACCATATGCCATCAGGATGTTCGCAATGTTTGCTTTCCATAAATTCTTTTTCTTTATTATGAACTACCATAAATTATTTTTTAAATGATGTTCACCCTGTACAAGGCATTCCACAGGGGAGAAGTGTGAGAAAAGAAACTGTTAGAGTAGTAGTAGTGGTTGCATTTTGCTAGTTCAACTGTAAAATGGTGAGACCTAGTTGCCAATCTAGTAGCGTAGTTAAATTCATGTAGCTGAAGCACCATGGCAAAAAACTCATCAGAGCATTTGCCATGAAAATATTTGTAGAAAAGACAGAGTGTAGCCACATCATGTTGGTGAGAAAGTGATTGAAATCAAGATGCCAGGTCAGGATCGATTACATTAAATTCAAAGAATGGTCTAGTCTTTGAATTTTAAGATGTACAGCAGGAGCACCAGACCAGATATGGTAGCAGTATTCAATGCATGGACAAATGGTAGGTTTATAACTGTACAAGAGGGATTCTCCTAGACTAACTACTACCAAAGGTTAGAGAGTTAAGTCTATTCTAATATTTAATCCATAGCTGTGGGGGAGAAGAAACAAGTTAGGGTAAAACTTGAGATCACCTCACTATCGTGTTATGCTGCCCATGTATCATGATATTTCCTGAAATCCCAAGCAAAAACAGGAAAATAAGCAAAAGGGTATTGCAAAATTACTCTAATATTCTGCATTTATGAATATATAATGGGTTATTGGGGATATCAAGAATGTGTAACATGGGGTAATTTTTTACTTTCCAATTTTTGGCGGGTGGGGGGGATTTGGAATTAGTAGATGCCACCACATGTAGCATACAACTATCCAGCTTTTGTCCATGTTTTATCCACAAATTGCCAGGTATACAGGTTGATTGTTACTGACATCATGTGATGTACCTCTGACCTTTTGCCAATAGTACAATCGAGAGATACTGTTAAAAGACTAACAGTTCCCAGGTTTCTCTTGATTGTCACATTCTTATCTATTTGCTTATCTCTGTTCATATCTACCTATCCAACTCGGTCTGTTCATATCTATCCATCTGACTTGGTCTGTTCTTATCCATCCATCTGACTTGGTCTGTTCATATCCATCCATCCATCTGACTCGGTCTGTTCTTATCCATCCATCCGACTCGGTCTGTACATATATTTATATATATCTAATGTTTTAGATATCCATTCTATATTGTCTATACCTATTTATAAATTTTTTAAAAATTTATACATGCTTACTCATGTCTGTCTCTTTTTCCACATATATATATATATATATATATATATATATATATATATGGTGCAAAGGATAAATTGTCGTCTAAATTACGCAAAAATGAAAATAACACTGACATCTCATTTTAACAAATATATTTACTAAAATTACATAAAAATACCTTGAAATACTAAAGAGTAATTTTATTCAATAAAATCACTATTGGCTTCAACCAAAGCCTCCAGATGGCCTCGGAATTTCCAGCAACTCTTCTAAATCGAATCCTTGTTTAAGTTGGTGGATGCTGCCATAATCCTTGCCTTCAGTTCATCTTTGGTCTTAGAAGGAGTTTTGTTGGTCTCTCGCTCAACCGTGCCCCACACATAATAATCAAGGGGGTTGCAGTCTAGGGAGTTAGGTGGTCAGATGTAAGGGGTGATGTAGTTAAAAAGATTGTCTGATAGCTATGACTGAGTTTTCATTCTTGTGTGGCATGGTGCAGAGTCCTGTTGCCAGACACACAGTCTTCCAGCTGCCACTCTCTTGAAGCAGGACAACACTATCTCCTTAAGGCACATCACGTAGGCCTCTGTGTTGAGTCTAAGGCTCTGTGGGATGATGAATAGAGGCATAACTTTGTCATCACTAGTGATCACTCCAAACACTTTCACAATCACCATTAGACTCATCCAACTCTTTCTGAATCCTCTGTACTGTCCTCACATTGACACCCAAACACACTGAAATGTTTGCATTGGAGCTTACAGTGCAAATGCTAAGCAGTACAGCATGCCATTTCCAAACTTCTGGTGGAGTGAATTGTCATGGCACTCATTTTCTCACAGATGGTGCCCAACTGATCCTACCATACTGTGCAGTCAACAAACTCAAAAACAGACAATGTGCAAAATGAATAATAAAAAACCGTCAACAATTTACTCATTGCACCCTGTATATATTCATTATCGCTATTTATTTCTCTATCCAGATCTGTTCCTATCTATATGTCTTCTAAGATTAATCATACTTGTGGCACTACCACCTAACCCCTTCAGCCCAAATCTGTATAGCACAGGACCTATCATGGTACCATGACAATCTTCTTGGTCACAGAATAATTTGGTTTGATTTTGTTTTTCTTAATATCCACACATCTACCCACTCTTGTTCATATCTAAGTTTTTATGTATATAATGTTGTTTGTCCTTATTCCTGTCTATCAGTTGATCTCCAATGCAATGAAATCTAATCTGTATGGACCACAATAATCTAACTGAACACCTATCCATAAAAAAATAACCTTCCAATTTAATATTGCATCCTATTTTCCTAATCGCCATACTTTTTTCCCAATTTTTCTTTTTCTTCATCTCCATTCCATCCCGAATTGTTCTTCCTCTTCCACCTCATCCTTCCATCATCCCAAACTCTATACTTCCCAGCATGCTCTATTCTTTCAGTTTTGTCCACCATTGTAACGAATGTTTTACAGGCCACTTACAGGCTGATCAGCTTTGGAAATAAATGTGTATATGAGAAAAAATAAAGATAAACAAGAGAAGCTTGAAAAAAAAAATAGACATTTTTGTTTTTTTCTATCCTTTGTTTTAATTGGTAGGACCTTTCTTTTTTTAAAAAAAAAAAAAAGTCATTGCTCAATTCACTAACGTGGCACAGACCCCTTCGATTTATGAGAGACTTTTATTGGCCTAATCTAAAGAGAATAGTAATTCCCCACAATATACTGGACTATATTAGCTGGAATTATTAGGAAAATTTCCCAGATTGGATTCCAAGTAGAAACCCAAAGGCTATAATCATAAACAAGTCTCACACTTGTGGTTTGAGAAAGATATTAGGTTAATACAAAGAAGGCAAAAGCCCACATCTTAAGCCCTGATGAATTGGAAAAAATACAAGGTGCAAAAGGTAATAGTCCACATCACAAAATGTAGTTTAGAAAAAAATATTTTTCTCAAATGAACATGAGTAGAAGGGTAATGCCAATGATACTCCAATAACCAGGATTGGTGGAAGTATAAAGGTGATTTTTCAGATATGACTTAAGGAGGAGAGTGTTGCTTCTTAAGTTAATGTTACAATTAGAATTATTTACATTTAGAATCATTTTGGACTAATATAATCATTGTTTCTGTTATCACATTGTTTCAAATGGGGTGCCATCTGGCCTTCTGCAGGTGTCTGTTGATCTGGGCAACATACACATTTAAACTTTTTTTTAAATTTTTTTACAGTAAGTTTCACCCTGTACAAATCTCAGGGGCCACTCGAGGTTACATTAAGGTGTAGTTTATATGGATAGGAGGGGAAGATAATGGTTAACTCTAGGCTTGAACAGGTTAAAATTATAGTGATCAGGGAAACATCCTCTTGGAAGTTTGTTCCACAGGGTAGTGGTTCACGAGAAGAAACTGTTTGAGTGGAACTTATTTCTCAGTGATGAAAAATAGATGGAATGTGGGTGGTTTGCTGTTATGTAAGTGGCATGGTGGGTCCTAGCTGTGAATTTTAGACCTAGTGGAACCAAGGAATATAGTTTGAGCACTTGCCATGGTAGTAGCAATAGGGTAGTGAAAGACGCGCCATAACCCACCTGTGAGAAAGAGTTTAGAGGGTGGAAAATAACTCTCTTCCAACAAGGATGCTTTTGAACTCTATCAAGACTGGAAAGTGATGACTGAACCCTTCATTTAATCTATGGGGATAGATTATTCTTGTTCTGCTGTCCATGTCTAGGGATATCTCATCTTGCTCTTATTTAGTGCTACTGTTTCCATTGAGTCATAGTTTCTACTACCTGGTTCAGGGATTGAACTCACAATTACTATATCACCAAATTCACAACCTAATTCCTTTAATCCACTTGGCCTATTGTCCCATGGGATTAAGATTAAATAAAATGTTTGGTTCAAAATTCCTTGAGGGTTATTACCCAGATTGACGGACACCTGAAGAATGCCAGAGAACACAACAGCTGAAATGTTGGGAATAATAACAACAAAAATGAGGACATTGGTCCCAATATAATAACTCCTCATCTCAGAAATTGTTAAAATTATTAAAATAGCTGAATTACTTGTGTTCGTGTAAATTGCAAAGATTCACCATGTAATATCCAAAAATCATGAATATTGTTAGAATTATTATTGTCATTATAATTATGCTTTTTTCTTTATTAGTTAGTCAGTTATCACATGTGTTATATTCTGCCATTTCCTCAGATAAATAATGGACCATTTCATTTTGATTGTGAGGAAAGATGAGAAAAAAAGATCATAGACACTGTTTGGTGTTAGTGAGAAAAAGAAACCATGCATAATAAATAAATAAAAGGAAGATAGAGTAGGTGATAATGCTCCCATATGTTTAATATCTGTTTCAATGAAATGAAAAACTTTTCAATTTTGAATCTTTTCATTTGTACCCTCTTACCTCTAACTATGCCCTACATTCATACTTATGATTGTTATTGCAATATTTGGTTAAAGTTGTTAAGCTCAAATATTTAACAGTACAATGAAGGAATTTCCACAGATATTTTATAGTTATAGAACTTATAAGGAGCTTATTCAATCATTAAATTAAGAATTATGACTCATCATGAAATTGTCACAGGTACCACTAGGAATCTTTAATATCAGCTGAAGTATATTGGTATGGAGCTAACCTAAATTTTCTGAATTATTAAATATTTTTTAAAGAAATTGAAATTTTCAAGAATGCTTTATTATTCTTGGAATCTTTGAAGAAATTCAGCTTACATTATCTTTTTGAATAAAAGACATTTCTTATTTGGAGAGCTTGGCAAGGTGTACAATGTTCTAAATAAAATGGTAGCCTTTTCAGATGATGTGATTAATTTCAAAGAAAGATTCTAAGGGAAACAATACTAATAAACTACAAATTGGTTAAGAGTGTTTAAGATTTTTTTTAAATCTTGAGGCACGGTGAAGTAATGGATAGTGACTCTGATTGAGGAATTGGATAGCTGAGTTCGAATTCCAGTTGAATTCATTGCATTCACTTATATGCTAATACCCTTGGGAAAGGTATGAATCCTCTTCTTCTCCCCCCAGCTATGGGTAAATAGCAGGACAGACCAGGTTCTATAGTCTTGGATGGCAACTGGTCTACTGCAGAAAGAAATGGCAACCTACTGCAGGAAAAAATCTGCATCGTCAGTCATGTATCGAAAGATATATGATTGCCTCAGCATGTATCACGCCTGGCACATAACTGACTGCACATAATCCCGAGAGTAGCACACTGAGCATAAATATAAGATAGCCTTAGTTGTTAGAAATACTGAAATGATTTTACATATGAAATCCAAAGCGAAGGGCAATGTCTGTATGTAGTGGTTTGGGGTATTTGATTTTTAGAAAAAATAATGAAGAGCCCAACATGCAAATTACAAATTGGAAATGCCAAAATCAAACAAGTACAAAAATTTAAATATCTAGGAAATGTTTTAGCAGAGTATGGAAAATGTGACGCTGAAGTCTGAAGGCGCATTCACATAGTGGAAGATGACTTTCAAAAGCAAAGTATTCTTCTTTATGTGTTACATCCTCTCAGGACAATTAGGCAATTATGACTCTCCACAATGTCCTGTCCCTTGTAGCTCTTAATAAACTTTGTCTTTCTTTTATTTCTCCTAAACCCTGTTCTGCCACTCAAACTCACTAAATATGTTATGCATTGTTTTCCTCTGTCCCTCTTGCCTTTAATCTGTCCTCTGAGTATCAGATTCTCCAAGCCATCTTTCCTCATTATGTGCCACAGAAACCTAAACTATCTCTTCCTGATATTAATTATAAGTTTCCTTTTTGTTTCCATTTTCTCTAAAACTTCATTGTTGTTCACATGTTTGGTTCACAGTATCCTCCTGTAGAACCACATTTCTGTTGCTTGAAATCTCTTCTTCATATTTGAGGAGATCATCCAGCACTCACTGCCATACAAAAGGACAGATATCATGTAGCAGATTAGTACTCTTTTCTTTGTTTCTAGCATAGTCTTTTCTATTTCTTAGTTCTCTGATTAGCTTTTGGAATGCTTCCTTGACTATCTCCATACACCTTTGGATTTCAATGTCACACTTTACATATTCTGTTAAAACACTTTGCAGATATTTAAATTTTCTGCACTTGTTTGATTTTGATACCTCTGATTTGCTATTCACACTTTGGGTTCATGCCTTTTGCTAACAACCATGCATTCTGTCTTCTTGCAGTTGATGTTTAATCCTTTCTTCTCGCTTTCCTTCATTACCTTCTGTAGGAGTTCTTATAGTTTCCTTTCTGTGTCTGCTATCAATATTGTGTCATCTGCATACCTTATGTTGTTATGATTGTGGCCGTCAATAATGAATCCTGGTAGGACTTCTAATTTTATCAGAATTGCCTCACTGTATAGGTTGAATAAGTCTGGTGAGAAGACACATCCTTGTCTTACACACCTTTCTATTTTTGTATATCTGCTGAACTCATATTCTCCGAGCAAAGTATTACGAAACAGGAAAACCTCGTTAGAAGCAAAGTAAAAGAGTACTTAACTATTACATAATATCAATCCTCGTATATGGCAGTGCATGCTGGACAATCGCCTTACAGGTGAAGGACAGATTTGAAGTAACAGAAATGTGGTCCTGCAGAAGGATGCTGAGAATACCATGGACTGAACCTATGAGCAGTGATGAAGTTTTAGAGAAAATGGAAACAAAAGGGAAACATACTTAGCACCAGAAAGAGAAAGTTGAAAATTCTGGGGCATATAATGAAGAAAGAGGGCTTAGAAAATTTGACACTCATATGACATATTAAAGGCAAGAGGGACAGAGGAAAGCAATGAATAACCTACCTGGCAATTTTTATTGGCAGAACAGATTAGGAGAGATAAAAAAAAGACAATTTACTATGAGCTACAAGGGACAGGAAGTTGTGGAGAGCCGTTATTGCCCATATCCTAAAGAGACATGGCATATAGAAGAAGATGACAATGCCAATTAGCTATTTGCTAGTTGAGGTCTATTGGAATTAATGAGACAATTTTAAAGAACCACTTAGAACCAAGTCCTTATTGAGTGATATGCATATAACTCTGTCCATAGTTCCTGCTGTCATCTCTAAACTAGATTTCCTCAAAGCATGTGAACTTGATGACATCCCGGCAATAGACCACAAGAAATGTACTCCAAAAGTGGCTTTTGTTCTCTCTAAAATGTATAATTTCTTTGCTGCTTTCCTGCTTGCTTAAAATTTTTTTTATCCTGTGACCAGTAGAGTTGTAGGGGTATCACATGTACAGCATCCGCAGTAGAAGTGGTGTTTCTTGGGCAAGACGGCCTGACGGAGACCAATCCTCTCTAGTCTGGTTTGAATTCAGTTTCCTTCTTCTAGACCAGTTGCCACCCAAGGTTACAGAACCCAGCCTGTCCTGCAGTTTATCCATAGCTGGGGGGAGAAGAAGAGGATTCATACCTTTCCCAAGGGTATTAGCACATAAATGAATGTAATGGATTCGACTAGAATTCGAACTCGGCTCTCCAATTCCTCAATCCAAGCTGCTATCCATTACTCCACTGTGCCTCCTATTTGTTGTAAATACTCTTCTGTTATTCGTGTCTTTAAGAACTCTGGCAACTTCCCTTCACTTCCCTTCTCCACATCCTTTCATTTTTCATTCCTATCTGCTCTCGCTCCGGATCTTTTGTGGCCCCCTTGCCTTGATCGACCCACTGTCTTTCTCTTTCTCCACATCCCCTCCCTTGCCACTCCTATCTGCTCTTCCTCCAACCCTTCTTTAACCCCTTGCATGATAGTGGCCTCTGGCCTTGCTTGGGGTGATATGATTAAAAAAAAGAAAAAAAAAAAAATGATCTGATTCTTTTAATTCTGTGTGTGCATCTTTTTCTTTCTTTTCCCTCATTATCTTTTTTTCTTGTATCTTATTCTCTTATTCTCTATTCTTTTGTCTTTTCCTCTTCAGCTTGCGCTTCCTTTTGAACTGTCGTCATCATTTCCATTTTCTATGAAGCATTCTCTTTGTCTCATCATATCTCATCCCCTCTTTTTCCTCATCTTTGTGGGGGTTTTTGTCTCTATTTTTTGTTTACCTTTCTGTGCAGATGTTGTAAGGGTTAGTAGCTCAGAACTAGAAAATTGTGAGCTATGTGCAAATTCCAGCTGAGTTCCTTACATTCCCTTTCATGCAAATACCCTTGCGAAAGTTATGAATCCATCTCTCCAGTCTATGGGTTAAATAACAGGGTAGATTGAACTGTCTCTCTGTGGTTGGCAACCAATCTAGGAGAATGAAAACTGAGTTCAAAACAGAATGTAGCTCTGGCACAGAACATACTATGCAAGCTATCAACAAGATCATAGAGTTCATCATGACTATAATTTCAGACTGTAGTCAACGTAGATGTATTATTATTATTATTATATTATTAACCTTTCTTTCCCTATTTTTTCTTTTTCCTTATTCTTTCATTTCTTTCACCTTTATCCTTTCCTTTCTCTAACTTTAAATATCTCTTTTTCCATTTTCTGTCCTTTTTTTATTTTTTACTTTTCTTTTATTCTTTTCTTTATTATAAAATAAACTTTTACAAATAAAAATAAAAAATAATGGCAGCGAGAAAACTATAGATGTGTTGCTGGGTTGTGTCAAATCCCAAAGAGAGGAAGTCGACCATAGTTGATAATCAAAATGTATTCTCCAATGTAAATGAAACTAATTATTAATTAGTACTCACTTTCTTTGTCTTTTTGATTCAGCAGCAATTTGTATTTGCTTTCAAATTCTTTATCATTGGCTAATAAGTAATAATTGCCTTTAAGAAAGATATTCTTTGGGATTTTTGCTCTACTTCTGTCTTGTTTTTCTTAAAGGAAACATTTCATATTGCTTTTTGGTTTACTTTTCTATTGCTGCAATTCTGATAATAATAGATATTTATAACTCTTAGCTTAGTCTAGTATGGAGCAACAGCTTTTGGTTACCAATTGAAGATTGAAATTCTTCCATAAGTGAATGCCTTGAAGAAAAGGTTGTTTACTTTTATTTCTCAATAGGCATTCTAAGATGTATCATGCTGGATTTTGACAGGGAAAAGTTCTATGGGTTTTGTGATGAATTATTGATGAACAAGCATCCGAGCATAGCCATTTCAGATTTTATGCCAATTCTTGTTGAATCCATTTTTTCACATTTCTTATTGCAGCTACAGAATGAGATTCTTCTTCTACATCCCATGTCCCTTCAGGACATAAGCGATCATGACACTCCACAATATCCTCTCATGTCTGGTTCTTTTTCTTTTAGTGTTTCTCCCATTGCTAAGAACCCCACCCACCCCATTCTGCCATCCATTAACAACAGCTCATTAGGTAAGTGGCTCACTGTCTTCCCCTATCTCTCTTGCCTTCAGTATGCCCAGAGGGTGTTAAGTTTTCTAAGCCTTCCTTTCTCATTATGTGTCCAAGGATTTTCAGCTTTTTCTTCTTGGTATAAGTATTCTTTCTGTTTCCATTTTCTTTAAGACTTCCTTGTTGCTGGCTCTCATTTTTTCCTCATTCATAGGGAGATTGTCCAGTGTTCACTGTCATATAAGAGGACAGATATCACATCACAATCAAGCACTCTTTTCTTTGTTTCTAATGAAATTTTTTCATTTCTCAGTACTTTTCATTTCTCAGTTTTTGGAATGCTTCTTTTGTGAGTCCAATACCTGTTTGGATCTCAGTGTTGCATTTTCTGTAACCACTAGCTGTAACATGGCTTACCTCTGGGATGATGACGGAATTGGATGTGACTTGCATGTAAAATATTACCAAAATGTAAATAGCAGCTTCATGAGTTGTATATTTAAAACAGATAGATCATGGAGCTGGATAGTCTTTTGTGAGAATCTCTTTTAACATATGCAAATTTTAACTGTCATTCAATCTATAAAATGTTCTTAAAGAGGTAACAGAAAGAAGTGTGACTGCTGTAGCAAACAGGAGACATGTGTTGTTGGATTGGTTGACTTAATTTCATACCATTACTCTGTTGGTAGACAGAAACGTTTTCCAGAAATTTAATGCAGTCCAAAAGAAACCGACTACAATTTCCATCCTCTGTTAAAATGCTTCCCAGATATTTAAACTTATGCCCCTACTTGATGTTTATATCTCCAATTTGTAACTCACATTGTGGGCTTCTTGTTGATCTGATGACCATACTTTCTGTGTTTTTGAGTTAAATAAAAATGAACTGAAGTGGATTTCTGAGACTGTTTCAAAAATGGATTAGCAAAGATTTTTGCTTTAATTTTTTTCAAGAAATTAGTTCTTAATCTGGTTCATGACTTTGAGCAGAATTTCTAAGTATTCAGGAATTTTCACATTAAAGTGTATAAAACTAATATCCTCTCAGTGTCAGTTTAAATTGATGCCTTCCTTTCTCCAATATTTTGAGACCATTTTGCTCAAATTTTGTATTGATTCCTGATCAAAATCTGGAAAGTTTCAAATATATGAAAATATTCACTTCCCAAAATTATAGTTTATAATTATAGCTTAGATAGATTGAAAAACAAAAAAAGAATCATTTTAAGCTGATGTAAAAGTAGTTTTAATTATTCAAAAGGCTAACTTTGGAAAGAATCTATTATGTATTGAAGTGATTCAAGAACATACTTGGTAAACAATGTTAGTAATAGTTTAGTTGCATATGATTTTTTTTATATTTTTTAATTATTTTTTTAATATCTTCAATATGAAGTAAACTCATTGGTTTTAGCGTAATATCAAGCTTTGATATTCATATTTCCATATCAACGAGGCAATATGTTTAAAGCAGATAAATTCTTAATAAAAACATTACTGTTCATTCCATGTTACTTTCCTAAATTTTGGAAACTGAATCTTCATCTGAATATCACTTTATTAAATAATCTTTTGCTTGTCAAGTTTATTGATAATTACAGTAAAAGAAATTATTTCCCTTAATAAGTCATATCATATGAAAGGTTAGATTTTGACAAGGAAAACTAAAATATTCTATATTAAACTAAAAGGATATTCTTTCAATTAAAATAGACATTTACAATAACCACAAAGGATCTATTCTTAATGACATATTTTGAGAGATGAATCATTGATAAGCAAACCTCAAAACAATGCAGTTTCTGATTTTCTGTCAATTCACATGGAATTTGTCAAATTCTTTTTGAAAGGAAAAGTAAAACATATTTTAAATATAAAAAAATATTCTTTTAATCAAAATATCTATTTACAATGATCCTAAAAGATTTGTTCTGAAGGGAATGTTTCAGAGACATATTGTTGATGAGTAGACCTCAAAACAATACAGTTTCTGATTTTCTGTCAATTAATGCAGAATTCATCTAGTCACAGTATTCAGTTTTCATCTTTGCATGTTAAAATTCTTAAAGAAAAACCTTAAAATTATAATATTGGGAGAAATAAAAAAATAAGTTATATCTATTATTATTTGAATTGCAAATATGTATACTAGTTTCAAATAATTTGACTGCTGCGGTCTGACAGCTCACCATTTTAGTATTATACAGTTATTCTTCTGTCATTATAAATGTGATCTAAGACTTCTTACCTAGCATAGATAGGTAGGTCTACTAGTAATGTATTATACAAACATGAAATATTTTAAATCTTATGAAAAGTGTGCACAGATATGCCATCAGATATTTAAAATTTTGAGGTAACTTATTCAAAAGTTATAAATATCTTAATTCTTACTATTTGTATCAAGACATATCTCTGGATACATTTTTTGGCTTTCGTCATATTGCCTGAGATTCTGAGAGAACTCATTGGTATTATTTCAAAAGTTAAATCCAGTCTCCTTCATGTCAGGTGTAATGACAAAATTCAATTTAGACCAAATTTTAACTATAGGAAGAACAAAACAAGACATGTTTTTCTTTGAGAGGAAGAAAGATATTAATATTTCAAACTAGTGGAAACCTGATGATGAAATTTTGTATTTTAAAGAAAAAATTTCACAATGAAGTCTTAGACAACAGTGACTTTGATATACACATGCAAATTCATCTTTTCTCTGCTAATCTAAACTTTAAACACTTTAGTGAGATATTTGCATCAGGTGATTTATATAAAACAGTGAAAGTGCAAAAACACAGTTTCAGCACCTTAGCATTTTTAAATAGGTTTTTATGATGTCTATTTTCCACAGCTTTTGCTAATTTTTATTATTGTAAATAATCATTTCAATCTGGCATATTTCATATTGCTCTACCATTTTAATGAAGCAGACATTAAATACAAGAGGGTGTTATTGATTTCTGTGTTTTCTCTGTCTTCTTTCTTTCTAGAATTATATACCTTCAATGTACCCCAGAATGGTGCTTGCTAGAAGTTTAAAAAAAGGTTTAGATTTACTCCATCTGCTGCTACGATACCAATAATTAGTGGACAGAGGACAGGCAAACTAAATTTGTAAACAGGAGACAGGCAAGTTGTTACAGGGTGTAACATATGTGCTAAGTAGGAAACAAGCAGAATAATAATATAATAATTCTTGGAATATTTTAGTCATTATTAGTTCAAGATGCTTTTGGTAAGAAATTCAGTCTTATTTTGGAAGGCATCTTAGAAATTGATGAAAACATAAACAAAATATTTTTTCAAGAATTAATGGCAAAGATTGAAAAAAAAAGTCAAAATAGCAGCATCAAAATCATTATAAAATTTCTTGTTCAACCATATATATATATATATATATATATATATGTATGTATTGTGATTAGTAAGTTTGATCGTCACTGGTGTCACATACTTTGGGCCTTGTGTCCTATCTAAGCTGTGCTCAGAAAATAACCATATATGTATTCATTGTACTTGATTGTCTGTCTCAAACTAAATTCCCAGATCAATTTATATGCTGATTCCTGCACCCCTTGACCCATGGGATGATCAGATCAGTCTATTCATAGCTTGTTAAGATTTATATATACATATATCCTGTATGTAAATATCTCCTGTCTATAACTATCGTCCAAAGAGATGATTGGCGATTGTCCATTTGATAGGATGTTGGTGCAAGAAGATAATAGCTAATGGTGGGGTTTCAGGCTGAGCAAGCACTTTATTGCCTCTCAGATAAACCACTGGCATTGTGTAATGGTCAGCCGAGTACTGACCATTATCTTTTGGTGTTTTTATTTTTTTATAATATTTGTTTCTTTATTGTAAATGTCTATATCTCAAATATGTATGACCCTTGGGATTTTGTTTTTACCATGATCACTCTGGCTCAATCACAACTCTTAGACCATCCTGAGTGAAGAGAGATGAAGGTGATTACTTTTCGAAGCTGTTATGAGCACATGTGACACAAGGCTGCCAAGAACAGATTTTTCTTTGATTTATTTCCTTTTTCCCCATGTTTTTTTTTTTGTTTTTTTTGGCTGCTGATCATTAAATGTGGCAGATTTGTTGATAGTTATGCATGATTCAAAATGGCTACCATTCCCCTGACGTTTTTGAAATGATTTTTTTTTCTTGTGAATGAATATCTTTTCTTTATTTCTTCATGGTTATCAATAATTCTCATTCTTCTCCACATTTATTTAGTTCTTCCTCAGTTCATCTCTGTTACATTTTCCCCTAATAGTAGTGTTTTACTAGTGTTTACCCAATAAAAAGCTCAAGAGCCACTCAAGATAGTTACAAATAAAGTGTGTGATATGAATGTAAAAGTAGGATTATGCGGATATCGAGGATAGGTAATGATTGACCCTTGACTTGAAGAGGTTAAGATTGTTGCATTTGGGGAAGCATCCAAGTGGAAGTCAGTTCCTCAAAGGAGCATTTCTGTGGAAAGATCTGAGTGGAATTTCCTCCTTATAATCGGAATATGGGGAGAGTGAGAATGGTTTGGTGCTATGTATGAAGCATGGTGGATCTTAGCTGAAAACGTTTGAACTGGTAGAACTAAAAGAGTTCCACTTCTGGAAAGTTGGGATGAGGGGATCAAGTGACAGTAAGTCTCTGACATTCTTCTCAGTATTTAGTCTTTTGACAATTATTTTTATTATTTGTATTTGTTGAATTTTTATACCAATGGCATCTTGTAGTTCTTGACAGAGATCAAGTGACACCAAGTCTGATCACAACTCCACCACTCTTGTCAGCCATCTGGCTGATTTGAGTTGGACACTGATACCCCAGATGATCTCAAGAAAAATATAATCCTAGCTACCTTTGACTGTTAAACATATCTAATGTTATTGTAAAGATAAATAAGAGCACAAGACAAAATCTCTCATGTAAAATTATTGTTTATTTTCTCCAAGCTTTGTCAATTAATATTTGCATGAGGGTGTGTGGCTTTGGGGGTTTTCTTCAAAAGTAGATCTCTTCTTGCAAGAATGTGAGAGAGTTCCTGGCTTTCACCTTTCCTATGGGCACTTACATATCTTACTGTCATCTGTTTGTCCCATGTATACACATCCTAAGTGCAGCTGGGTCAGTCATCTTTTGGGGTAGCCACTATGAGGCACAAAATGTCACTTGGTGATTTTGAAGTAACCTTCCAGGTTAACCCTCTGATACACTGCTGTGATGATACTGAGGGCATAATCTATTTTGGTATGTCTTAGGTTGAACTAATACACATTTGGGATAATCAAAGACCAACTTTTTTTAGAATGAATGTTCTTTATTGATAGCAAATTCAGATCAGATCATCTGGTATTTCCTGGTATGAATCATTTTCCTCAAAGGAGGCATTTTGGTATGTGGATAATCTCTTAGTTGATTAGGTATGAAAAGATTTAAATGTTGGATATAAATATAGATATCTGTATTATGGATTACTGCCCACTTTTTATAGACCTTATCCTAATTGGAATGTCTTTCAACAGAACAGTTTTTCAACATAAAAGAATCCTTTTTATTTACTTTTGTATCTGTTTTTCATTTTATTTTTGGTTTTCTGTTTTATTTTTGTTTTTGTTTACTTTTTATACCATTTACCAAAACTACAAAAATGTGATTGATAGAGTACAGTGGGTGTCATAGGACATTCCAGTGAATTTATACCAATTTCTGCCAGGTCATGAAAGAGACATGGGGTCTGGTGTCTTTCTGATTGTCCAATTCTAGAGGCTTTTCATTGATTGTTGCCTTTAATCAGTTGAATTCGGAACAGTACTTAAAATTTTATGTCTGATTTTGCAGAAGAATCTTATAATACATAACACCATTATTGTAATCTGGTAATCCCAGCATCACCTTCTTTGGTGAAAGACTGGCTTTTGGAAGGATTAACAATGGTTAATTTCATTTTGCATAAGACATTTTTCCCACCACATTTTTGTAAACAATTCAATTTTCATTGCTTCTTTTTTTTTATATATGAGCAGAGAATTGCCAATAGAAATCAAGTCCATTAAATTTTATTTTATGTTAAATTGTGAGACACCCAGGAATTACAATGATTCACATGTTGATATTTTTTCAAATGCCTTACAATGTTCATATGAGAGATGTGGGGTATCTCTGTGATGTTCCATGTTATATGGCCTGGATTATTTCTGAACAGCATTTTGATTTGGTCATCATCAATGACTGTAGGCCTGCTAGAATGTATTTGGTCTTCCAGAGCAAAATTTCCACTTCTGAAGTAAGCTAGCCTCTGACAGACAGTACTCTCAGTTATGGTACATACATTTTTTTTTTTTTTTTTTTGAATAATTTTTTTCTTTCTGGGTATAAGAGTATCAAATACATCTCACTTTCCACAAATTTCACTTTTTACATAAAAACATTTAAAATTTACAATCCATTGATGAATTGTATAGACAAATTTGTTGAAACATCACCTTTCAAAATATGTATATATGTTATAAATTTCAGTCACCTGAGAAATGAAATCACATGTTCAAAGATCACCTCCTAACTTTTGTTTCACCCCAATACTTGTGTGTGTCTTTTGTATGCATTTATAACATGAATATGCATATGTGTGTCCAAACACACACACACACACACACACACACACACACACACACATATATATATATATATATATATATATATATATAGAGAGAGAGAGAGAGAGTGATAGTTTTTTTCCCTAGCTTTGTTTTTCCTCTGTTCCTCCTCTCATCAGAGCCGCAGACAGACAAAATAACTACCCTCTTCCATCTGCCTTGATTGAGTAATATTTTTGGACTTTACCAGTTTGTCAGTCAAACCATTCCCTCTCTACCAGCAGACATTATCAAGATGAACAGAACTGGCCTCAGGAAATATATGAACTGAATAATGGACCCCATTAATGTGGAACGGATTTTTATTTTTTTTATTCTTTATTGAAATGTGCAAGTTAGTGAAAAAAAGCAAAAAGAATCAGTCATGGTATTTTCTTTGATTGTTACTATTCTGTTGACTTTCTGGATAGATGGTTTTGCTGACAATGAAGATTAAAGATGGTAAGGAAAACAGGTAAATAAATGGAGATATAAGTATAAAAGAGATCAAATGAATGAGCAGGCATCATTGTCAAAGTGATGTTGTATATTAACATCTAAATGCAAATGTAATATCAGCTTAAACCCTTCATGTCTTACAGCCAAATCATATGTTGAAACACTGATTCATGTATGATCACCAAGCCTGGTCACTATCTGATGGGTGACCACTTTAGAGTACTGGGTACTGTCAACTTGGATGTGTGCATGGTGTAATGGATAATGGCTTGGAATTGTTAATCGAAGATCCAAGTTCCAATTCTAGTTGGGTTCATTAAGCACAAATACTCTTGGGAAAGGTGTGACTCCACCTCTTCTACTCCCAGCTATGGGTTAATTAGTAAGACTTGTATCGCTCACTCATTACTATTGCCAAAAATTCTTACATGACGTGCAAAAGATTGATAAACTGTAGAAAACGAATCAATTGATCAATCATCTCTACTCTCCCAGCTATGGGTTAAATAGTAGGGCCGACTAGGCTCTCTAGCTATGGTTGGTAACCAGTCTATGATCTCATAGTTTGTCCAGTAGAATCTTATTTTAATACTAGTTTACCCAATCTGTCAACAGTAATGATGCTTGTGTTTTTTAAGCCATTGGATTTTTATATTGGTATCTTGTATAAAGGGTGTTTCATTAAGACGGATTATATATAAGGGTGTTTCATTAAGTCAGATCAAAGTCGGCAGTAAATAAATCAGTGTTGGTGAAAATTAATTTATTTCTCTATTGGATCATGTTATTTAAGTCATGGCATTTATGTGTGAAAAATAATAAATCATTGGATGCTTAAACTTAATTCACATTTAAAATCGGTCCAAGTTATTGGAACACCCTTTATTTATATACTGATATTGTTATGTGAATCTTATATATTTATATACACATAGTATTAGTATATAGAATCCGAAAAAAATTGGAGATATGTGACAGTGAAAAAGCTTTTTATTGACAATGGATTTCACTTTCATTATGTAGTTAGGTAGCCATCTTCAGAGCTTTCCTCCTGCCCTGAAGACCTCCAACTAACAACCTAAAAACATGAAATGCATTCTCAGTAAAAAAAAAAAAGCTTATCTGTTTTGTCTCATTGCTCTACATATTTATACATAGATTTTTTTTTCTCTAATTGTTATCATTGTACTCTTTACTTTAATAAAGTCTTTTTTCATCTTCCTGTTTCACACATATTTTGAAACAGTATGCACTGGTGGACTGGCCCACTGCGATACCAGTAAATTTCCCTGTGGGCCCCAAAGTGATGGTCTGTCATTTTAGAATTAACCGAAAAAGTAAAACCTAAAAAAAAAAAGAAATTATTATGTAGATGCTGGGAAGATTTAAATAAAGCTTCTTTGATGCTATAATTTATTTTGGTAGATAATAAGATATCGTCAGTTCCTTGTTCTATGATTGAGATTTTCATTTTTATTATAAAATTATGAAAATGTTTTAGTCTTTGTATTATGTATGTATTAACTGAAATAAATAAACAATATTGAATAAATGTAATATTTTATTTGCCTAAAACCTTTACTTTTATTTGATTCCTTTCACTATGTTTTGGGATTAAGTGGGTCCTTTTCACTGGGCCCTTTTACAAGTTTTCCCAGTAAGAAATTTTTATCCCAATCTGCCACTGATAATATACCAGGATCATAACTATGACCTGACATTATTAGTGCAAGGGAGATAACATGAGAATCTCCCTTGCACTGGTGACATTAAAAGTCACAAACAAAATAGATACAAGTATACCTAGTGGTTTATATAGTAAGATATTAAAGACAGAAATCACAAAGAAATATGAAGGAATTTTCTTGTTTTTCTTTTTCCTTGTCTTTATGTCTTTTTAAATTCATAGAAACATTAGCTGTCGCTTGCTTTCTTGTCGCCATCTAATTAGAATAAATAGTTTCTCGTGTTTATCCACTCTTCTCTATCCCCACCCTGCCAGATGAAAATTGCACTTTTACTCAAGAGAAAGACAGAACAATCATTGCATCTTAAATCAAATAAAAACATTAAGATCGATTTGCAGTAAGTATGGAATATTCTCTCTGCAGAGCCTGGAGTTGTCTAAGTCAATTAGGAATGCTTATCGAAAAGCTTTCTCCATTGCAGAGGATGCGGAGGGGAATCAGAATGCTCACACTTGCACTGATTGAGGGATCTTGTAATTTAATTGTTTCAAAGTGAAAGTCATTAAGTTTTAAAAACTTAGATTTAAAGAGACCCCACAAGTGATTTTTTGGGTGATGTTAGGTGCTGGGGAATATGAACAAAGATAAAGAAAGACAAATGTAGAAATTTTATTTTAAGACATATTATTTTTTCCTTGCCTGGCTTTTTCTAAAGATTTCTTTCTTTGAAGTGTTATTTTACTAGTTAGTTTCATTTGGCACAAGGCCACTAATATGGAGCACCCAGTGAGAAATGTATGCACTATACTAGCCAAATTACTGTACATTACTCTACATAGAGATGCCAAAAGGCAAAATACTGTTGCTGTTTATTGAGGTTATCCTAGTTTGGCACAAGGACACAAACATGGAGCACTGTGTCTGATTCGTATTCACTATGCAGTAGTCATCAACCACTCTAACTTATTGAACATTACCTTACACAGAAGTGGCAAAAGGCAAAATAATGTTGTTATTTACTAAAATTAGTCTAGTTTGGCACAAGGCTATAAAATGGGGTATCTAGTAACAATCAAACTTATTAATAATGGTCTGCTAACCTAGCTAGGCACCTGTGTTTCTCTCTCTCTCTCTCTCTCTCTCTCTCTCTCTCTCTATATATATATATATATATATATATATATATATATATATATATATATATATATAGTCTCTTGTAGTAGTATTTAATGTATGAGAGTCAGCAACTCAGACTCAGTTCCTAGGAACTAAAAAGCCAGACACCAGCACATATGATTTGACTATAGTGGTGAAGGCTTTGTGCAGAACTAACCACACCTTTTGAAGGGATGAATAGAGACCTGGTGCACTATGTGCTACAAGGTCCCCAAACAACCTTCCACAGGTTTTGAATTCAGAGTTATTATTCTCCTAGACCAGTTGCCATCCAAGGCTATAGAACCCAGTTTGTCCTGCTAATTAATCATAGCTGATGGGAGAAGAAGGGGATTGATACTTTTCCCAAGGGTATTAGCACGTAAGTGAATGTAATGGATTCAACTGGAATTCGAATTTGGCTCTCTGAGCCACTACCCACTACTCTGCCATGCCTACTTTCTCTCTCTCTCTCCATATATATATATATATATATATATGATGTGCACAAAGTGTGTAAGGGCTTTTAATATATATTAAATAATATTATTAGTTATAATAACTATCCCCTTTTCCCCCTGTGGGGGCCTCAGTTTAACTACTTATCAAGCCCTGGATCAAGGAGGTGGCTATATGTGTTGCTTGTTGCATCAGTTTTTTTTCTCTTTGAAGTAAGAGTGACTGGGTCAGAATTTTCATGTTCACGTCACTTTTACACTGTGTAACCATATCAATCTCCAATCTGAATCTCCTGGACAGACATATCTCTGGTGTATTGTCAAGAAAGAGACCAACCAATGGCACCCCCACTGTACCAAGGCTTCATTGAAGAACCTTGGACATGATGGCCAACATTAATAAGAATCATGTTATTTGGGTATGCAATTACTTCTGAGGCCACATTGAGATCATCACTGATGGTGAGGGCAGTTTTATTGAATAACCTTTACTGTTCTTCTCACTTGAAAATGCACTGATTTGTTTTCTTCTGTTTTTATATTATAATTTATTCTCAATTACTTGCTGCCCCACTGAAGACATATAATAAAACAAGGAGAAAATATTTATTTTACCAGATAATCAGTGATTAAACCTTTTTTTTATCAGGCATTGTGAAATGATTATTACCCTGGGAATAGGGAAGTTGTATGAATATGCATCTCCTAATAACTTCATAACTTAAAGGGACATGGGGTTGTACATATTGATTAAACCAGAAATAATAGGTTTATATGGTCAGATCTCAGGGACACAACAGGTGGCACTGGGATCAGTCTAATATGGAAAATGAGAACAGATATATTAATGAAAAAACATTTTCAAAAAATTCCATATTAGAAAAACAAATTGATCAAATGTGACTTCGTTTTAACAATGATTCAGTGGTCAGATACCTCAACTCCTTCTCTGTTTTTTACTTTGTTTATTGTTATATGTAATAAGATTTCTTTAAAAAAAAAAAAAAAATGGAAATACCTCACCCGCTACTGTAGTTTTACCATTTGGATTTTCAGGCTGAGTTATTATATCTCATGCCACTTAGTATTTCATGATAACCAAAATAAATCAAACTCTTGGTGAAGCTTCCAAATTCAATCCTACCAACACAAACCCTTGTCAAACAAGAACATTTGAAATGAGAAAAGAAAAAGAAACCAAGCACAAATAAACAAAAAATAAATAACAAAAGAAGGGAAAGAAAACAAAAAGAAATGCCAGACACCTATTTCGGCATCATCGAGCACTTTGGGTTATTGACTATATCAAAGAGACCAAGATAAAGGCATCTGCTGAATTCGTGCTTGACTAAGGCAGTTTTATATCATTTAAAACCACTGATAATGATTTTACTGTAGAAATGAATTGGACATTATTTTACTTCAGAAATTCATTGAAACATTTTTTTTAAATTAATTTTTGTTGGTTGGTTGGAAATTGATGTATTTATAATGACTTTACCATATTGTAAATTATTTTACTACAGAAAATTATTATAAATTATTATACTACAGTAAATTATTGTAAATTATTGTACTACAGTAAAATTATTGTAAATTATTGTACTACAGTAAAATTATTGTAAATTATTTTACTACAGTAAAATTATTGTAAATTATTTTACTACAGTAAAATTATTGTAAATTATTTTACTACAGTAAAATTATTGTAAATTAGTTTACTACAGTAAAATTATTGTAAATTAGTTTACTACAGTAAAATTATTGTAAATTAGTTTACTACAGTAAAATTATTGTAAATTATTGTACTACAGAAAATTATTGTAAATTATTTTAATACAGAAATTTATTGAAATGGTTATTTATGTTGGTTGGAAATTTATGCAAGTGATATTGACAGAATAAGGTTACCACACCTAAAATTATTTTGACTGAAAAGCAAATAAATTCCCTATCCATACATATTTAAATGTTGGGTATATTAGATTTTATTAGGTCTAAAAGATTAAGTATTTAATTGGAGCAGGCAATTATAGGATTTCTTTTTCTTTTCTTAAAGAAGTTCTGGGAACAAAAAACAACCTTTGTTCAAAGTTTTATGAACTTTGTTAATGTTATAAATAAATCTGTCTGATGTATGTACGAAATGAAAGAGATGATCCCCTCTAAGTTAACATGTGACTACATTGGGTGTTCTTAAAAATTTAAAGCTTTGGCTTTTGAGTTCAGAAAGCTAAATATATCCCAAGGCAGGGAGAAAGTGGTCATCAAGTTATTTCGTTTTTTTCTTTTTTTTTTTTTTTTGAATCTAAAAAGTAAAGTGAGATACAGATAGAATAATGACTCTAATTCCCAAATTGTTTTCAGTATGCAAAATCCAGACCTGCTGGCCACCCTAGTTGATTGCTCAGAGAGAAGGTTTCTTATTTTTATGTTTATGGGAAAGGTTTATTCTTTTTTTCTTCTTTTACTTATCGGTGGCACTAGTATAAAGATAAATCTTTTGATTCTGATAAAGATTTTTGTTAAGTTGAAATTTCATTTAAAAATTAAAGAAAATAAATGGGATGAAAAACAGCTTAAAAAACAATGAAAAAAAAACAGGGCCATAGCAGAGACAAATGTTTTGGAGGAACCAAAAAACATTTAGAATTTAAAGTCCACTGCCAAGATAACAGAAAGAATATTAAAAAAAATATCCAGTACCTCCTTGCTTTGATAGTTTTTTTCTTTTTTGTATTTTGTTAAAATAAAACCCTGTAAAAAATACTGCAATTGGTAAAAATTTTTTTTTGGGGGGAGCCAAGAACCCCCGTCACGATCTCCAGCTGCTACGACCTTGAAAAAGCAGACAAAAGTATAATTTATTAATGTTTTCAGTAAGGTTTAACTTTGAACCCACAAATAAATGGTGAGTCAAAAGGACAGCTTTTCTCATGATACTACTATTAAAATGTGCTCCCTCAACAAGGCCTTTGTCGGAGTTAGCTCCTTCTTAATTCCCTAATTGTTCACTAGGGGTTGCTCTCCCTACGCTATAAATACTGGGCAACTTCTTGCCTCGTTCTCTTTTCTACTTTGCATTTCAGCGGACACATTTAAAAATGTAATCTCTCATAGAAATCAGCCTTTTTGCCCACTTATGGGAAAACACCATGAAACACAAACACATGTACATACGAACATTCACCAAAATACAAACTCTTTACATTCACACACAAACATAAATGTTAAAGTCTTTGTCACTTGTAAATTTGTTATTTAATACATATATTTGTTGACATATATATTGGTCTTGTTTGTTTTCTTTACATCTTCAGTTGGACTCAATTTGAGTCCGCCATTTTCTTGTAGTTGGACCTTCTTCTAGCAGGAATAAATAGCACATGTCCCTAATTCAACAACACTCAAACCCACACGGTCCTCTAGACCTTTATTATAAAAACGCTTTTTTTAGAATTTTAATAACAACAAAAATGTTACACATTATTTAGTTGTTAGATTATTTACTTACAAGATTTATATTATATTCACAAGATTATAAAAATATCTGGACCAACTACAATGCAATATTTATTATTTCCTACTTTATAAAGATTTATTATTTACCATTTTTATAAAGAAATATGAAAACAAATCTTTCTATTCAAAAATTGTTGTGAACTATAGAACAAGAAAAGAATTTTCTGGAAATTATATATTTTCTTCTCAAGTTATTTTATATCTTCTTGTTTTAATTTTCCAAATTGTTTTTGTTTTTTTATAATCATAATCCGGGATGTCTAATCAATAGAAATAGATGATAAAAATTATAGACATTCTGTAATTATACACAAGGAAAACTTTATCTACTCAATGAACAGCTAGATACATGTTCAAAATATTGAGTGTTTGTGGTTTTGCCTAAAATCTAAAAAGAATATTTGGTTTAGACGAAGAGATGTTCTTAAGTCTCAAATTATTTTAGTGAATTTATGTGGCAAGGCTAAATGAAAGAAAAGCCTGGAAAATTTATAATTAGTTATTCATTATTGTATTTATTTAAATTTTCTTGTTCACAGACATTTTTTTATAAATTTATGAATAAAAAATCTCTTTTTATATCTATTTCTTCATAAAATGGTAAATAATAAATATGCCATAATTATTGCTTCACATACTTTTATAATTCTATAGATTTTGATGGATTTAGGAATAAAATTCTTTTTCATATTTATTTCTTTATAAAATGAAGTACTGTAGTTGGTGCACAATTTTTTTATAATCTTGTATATATAAAATTAATATTTTAAATAAATAATCTAACAACTAAATACAGTGTAACATTTTTGTTGTTATTAAAATTCTATAGATAGCTTTTTAAAACAAACAGTGCCAAGGAAGTCTAGTGAGTATACTGTAATAGTGTTGTCAAAAGAAAGTGTTCATTTGACACACCATTCTTTTGCAGGTCTGAATATTAGACCTTGCCATGTTTTCTTTATTGGTTATTGAAGAAAAAATATGAAAGTCACATTGTTTTTAATGTAGATCTACAACTATATCATCAGATATTACAATATATTTCTTCGTAATGCTCTGATTAATTCAATCAAAACTTTTATAATATATAAAAAAACAATGTGATGATGTATTTATTCAGGCAGCCTGATCTTCCCTACTTGCTAATGTTTTGTTGTTATTGTGATAGGAAGCATAAGTAATGCTTCCTATGCCAAAAAGTGAACATACTTATATCTAAATCTGTGGATATATAAAAAATTAATTTTCTTTAGATTTTGTTTTGTGTATAGCATTTGATCATGGCAGAGAATCAGGTGCTATTTCTTGCTTAATTTTGCTTTTAATTCAGGAGATATTGAACATGAACAGAGCAATAAAAGGTTTTCAATATTTTATAAGTACAAAGAAATTGCAAAATTATCTAAATATGTCATCATCTATTGGTGTCATAGTGTATATTTTGTGCTGAAATGAAAATCTCTCATCTCAATCCATTATATATATATATATATATATAGATAGATAGATAAAAGGAAAATTTATCTTTCGTCCTCTGAGTGACCTTATCAAGTCAAATGATAAAATCCTTCAGAGGATGAAATGCATTGTCTAAGATAAGTTTTTTTGTCTTTATTCATATTGTGCTTTTACAGATATACTTTACCTGAAATCTTTATACACACACACACACACACACACACACACACACACACATATATATATATATAGTTTTAAGGTATTCTATATTATGAGTAAAAGTGCTGAATACCAGGGATAGATTGTATGTAAATATAAAAGTGGATACTAAAGTTAACACAGAGTGTTGACAGTCTGTTTCATATAATCAATCTTTAGGCCTGAAGATTGTATTCAAGTATGAAACAGATTGTTGCTGTTCGGTGTTGACATCTGTGTACACTTTATATATATTATGTGTATGTGTGTGTTCCCTTCTACATACACACTCATAATTTCCGTTTTTGTGCACAAAAAGCTAATCAGTCTGTAAAAATCAGGGATCAGTTTGCCACTGTTTCAATATTATAGACAGAACCCGCTTCTAAAATGATAAAAAATGAATATTTTTCTATTCTAACAAGTGTCACAGTATAAAGATGGTCTAAAGAATACTAATGTATAAAACATTATTTGCCATATTTTTTTTATGAGTGAATCAGTCTATTTCAGTAGTCCTTTCTCTAATTTTTTATGAGTGGACCAATCTACTTCAGTAGTGGTACCAAAGCCATAGGAATAAATTAGTTTGAAGAATTCATCTAATAATAGGTACTTCACTTAAGACTTATAGAAAATACAAGGAAAGCTGAAGAGTATACTGGCTGAAATTAACAATGATAATGATCTTAAATGAAATAATTAAAATATAGAATATTTTTGGTATAACAATACATAAAAATCTATGTCTAAATGACTAATGCTTTATTCATTGCCTTTGTTGAAAATTGTTCTTATGGTCATTTTAAGATAAGGGCTTTTTTCAGTAAGTAATGACCACCTGCTTTTGCCATGGTAGCAGCTGCAGTCATAATGAATTTTATTAAGCCAGTTTGCCAGATATGACTTTCATCTGACCTTTCTTTTAATAGATTGCCGATTGAGTACGAATCAAATTGTTTTGTCAATCTCATTCTAGATTTTGCAAGAAGACAACAAAGTCATCTTTTGAAGAGAAGAAGAAAAAATAAGAAAGAAAGATGGCGCATGCGCACACAGAAATCGTCAATACCTCAGCTATTTTTTTTAACAGAAAAAAAGTTTGTCCTATTCGCTGTGAGTTATTGAGTTGACAATAGGTCTTAATGATTGATATTTGAAAGAATTGCTTGGTTTTTGTTTATTCGACAAGTGTAAATACCTGCACCCTCAACCTCTTGATCCTCTCGACTCCCAACCTCCAAATAGGACTTTTTCCTAAAATTGCCTTTCTGTCAGTGTACCCATATTCAAAATACTCTGTCATAAAAATTATCTGAATGTTTTTTTTTTTTTTTTTGTTGCATTAATGAGAAGTTATATCGTTTCATTAAAGCAGTGAAGGTATTCACATAATATTTATTTGTTCAAGTTGATTTCTTTTCATTGCTAAATCCGCTGAATTTTCTTTTCCGATGCATGTGCAACGTTTGCATGCCAAGAGTCAAGTAAATCAATGAATTCATCTGATGCGCTCTTTGAAAGTTTCAACAATGAATCCAGAAATTAAACCGTTTCATTCTTAATCTCTTATATATACTTTTTTAATGCACGGGACTCCGAGGAATATCATGGTTATAGCCAAATATATTTATATAAACATTTTCTGAATTTCTCATATTAAGTGTTGTTAGGATTCAATTTTTCTAATATTAAGACGTATCAATATTTTTAAAAATATTTTTCAGGCCTTTACATCACAGCTTAGACATCAAAAAGTATATTATTGTACTATATTATTGTTGTAGCATACCTATGGATGATAATGAGTATGACCCCATTCACATAACTACAGTAGTAAATACTGTATGTTGGTCTGCAGTTGGAGATTCATTGTAGAATTCACTTGACTCACTTCTAGCAGTTGACTACTACTTCTATGCACTGCCGGTGAATCATATATGTGTTGTTTGTGTCCTAAGTATTATCGTTCATTACCAAGCTTCGTTTGATTATTCTATTCAGTAACCTTCCCTAGGTTACATAATTGTGTTTTATCTTTGCTTTGTGCAGTATGTGTTGCTCCCAGGTCTTAACCAGATACATCAAGAGATGATTTCAGAAGATGCAAACTGTAGGGGTACTATGCAGTCAGAGAGAAAAATATGTAATTTTGTATCGATAGAAACCTATGCAAGATGCAAGAAGTACATGAGGAAGAGGATTATTTTGCAATTCTTATAGTTTAGGGCTAGCAGGAATTTGATCCAAATATTTGCTCCTTTTGGTACCATTCTGAGAGTTCCAATAACAACAGATAAAGTTGTCTTTTAGAGGCCATTCTACTGATTTCTACCTCCTATTAGTTTTTCAAACCTTTTCAAAGATAACTATTTACATTATTTGGACTATTGTCCTCATCTTTGTCACCATATTTATTACAACGTTTCAGCCATTGTATGCTCTGGCCTTCTACAGGTGGTTGGAATGTCGAACTGAACCCTTTATTTCGCTCACTGGTTTAATGGATGTCAGTTGTCAGTTATCTCCTGTTAATTCTCCTCTCCAAATTCTCCACTGCCTTAACTGGATAATGAACTCACACTCTTTGGGTTCTGTCACTGGATCTAACTAACACCTTTATCCACTGTGCCATGAGGACATCTGTGTATGAATTTCTGGGTATTATAAACCTAATGTCTTCAGCAATCATTTTTTACCAGTGCTCATATTGCAATTTTTGCTGTTATCATTGCATGTTTTTACAAAACCGAAACGTTATAAATATGGTGACAAAGATGAGGACAATAGTCTGAATAATGTAAATAGTGTACATAGTACCTCATCTCAGAAATATAGACAGATACTTTTCGAAGATAGATTAAAATTTTTTTTTTTTAACTGGGGCTGCAACATCTCTCAGAAGACAAGTATTTTCAATATTACTTCAACAGGCCTTTACTCCAACTCTTAGCACGTGTTTAGTGTAACAGTTATGGGTGTAGGAAATGGAACTGGTAAGTTTCTGGGACACATAATGAGGAAAGGTTTCCTGGAGAATCTGAGACTCACGGGTCAAATAAATGGAAAGAGAGACAAAAGAAAACACCTTACATACCTAATGGGCTTGAGCAAGTGGATGGTCTTGGGAGATGGCAGAAGGAAGGAACTTAAGAGCTGCAAGGGATAGAGGGAGGTGGAGAGCCATGATCGCCTACATCTTGTGCCGACATGGCACATAAAAAGAAAAGAATCTGAGTTCAATTTCCGGCCTCATCTGTTGGTTTCATTTTTGCACTAACACTCTTGGAAAGGCATCTGTCCACTTCTACAAACAGATATCAATTAAATAGTAGGGTAGTTTGTACTATCTAGCCTTGGCTAGTAGACATTCTAGAAGGACTACTCTGAATTCTAAACTGTGAAGAAGTCAAATGGAAACAACTCTATGATCTTCCTCATGAATACATGGCAATTCACTGATATTAAGGAGGGCCGTAATCACCGATGTTCTAGAGGGACATAGCATCAAAGAAAATTCTAAATGTTATTTCATGTACACATCTAAAGACTATACTTCCTAAAGATTCCACTATTTACTAGTTAGCTTCCCAGTTGGTTGCTTCCACAGCCACGAGATCAAATTTCAAATTAAATTGTTTGTCCATTTAAAATAGTACATTTGCTAAAAAATAGAAAAGAGTCTAAAGAATTACTTCCAAGGGTCACACATTTCGGTTTATACTCTTTTCTTGTTACCTAGTTAGAAATTGAAATTAGCCAAATGACACGAATATCCATTTCGATTCCATTCAATTTGTGTGTGTGTGTGTCTTTGCTTTGCATGTGTGCATGTTTATCTTAATTCAATGACAGACCTAAACATATTTTGTTAAAATTTTTAAAAAGATAATTTCAAAAAACAACTTTAATTATTACTGAATAATTTCCTAAAAGTTCAATCACATCTTATAATTATGTAATTTATTTTAATTTTTTAAATAATTAACTGCTTTTTCTCTGAAAAATTAATTTCTCATCTTTCCCTCTCATTTCACTTGTACCATTTATACCTGAATTCACTTTTTGTGTTCATACATTTTTAAAAAATTAACTAAAATACACTTTAATGTCATAAGTTATAAACTGTGGCTATCTCAATGCTGTTAGTATTGATTGAGTGATTAATTTTTTATGACCTATCAACCCTTTGCAGGTTATTTAAAGCCAGAAAATATTTTTAGATTGTAAGAATTTTTGGGAGGGGGGAGGTAATGATGGTTTATTGATACAAGTTTTACTAATTAACCCATAGCTGGGAGAGAAGAGGTGTATTCTTACCTTTCCCAAAGGTATTTGCATATAAGTGAATATAATAAACCCAACTGGACAAAGCCAAGTCTACAATTAACAATTCTGAGCCATTATCCATTACACCACCAGCATATCCAAGCTTACAGAATCTGTTATACCCAAGCAGTCACCCATCTAAGTACTGACCAGGTTCCGTGTTGCTTAACTTTGGTGATCATATGGGAACTGGTGTTTCAATATGTAGTCAGGTTCTATAAATAGGTATGAATAGACTGATATTGATAGGTATGAATAAATAGACTGATATTGATAGGTATGAATACACTGATATCAGTCTACTTATGTCTATATATTGATATCAGTATAGATAGACATGAATAGATGGATATCAATAAATAGAAACAGTGAAATAATTATCAAGATACTAAAGCTATTTCACTGTAGGTCAGAGAAAGAAAAGGTGATTATTTATTTTTTAATTTATTTCACAATTATAAACAAAGAGGCAGTTTGATGAAAAAAAGCTGTTTAAGTTGGTTTTTTTCTTGTTTTCAACTTTATGATTTTAGTTCTCAGTGCAATACTGAGTAGAAGGAAGATGTATTATTCCACTGTCTTATATTTAACTCGGTCAAATTGAGCACATGCACTTATGTGTGCATTAAATTCATTTGTAAGTTACTGATGCACAACATAGGCGTATATGTTACATGCATGCAAAGTCACATGCAGGCAGTGTGTTACAGACAGAATTAGCTTTTTTTACTCATAGAGTGTATCAAAAGTTTTAATGCTCACCACAACACATGGCTGAAACATTCTAAAGATACTGATGTCGCTGGTATACAGACATTAAATTTTTCCATTGCCCAACCCCTCACTCAAATCATGGATTTCCCTATTTGTTTCCCTAGCCAAACCATGCAACATGCTTCTCTGTTGGATCTATTTCTTACGTCCACTCCCTGCTCTTGCCCAGCTTCACAGTACTACCTTCCTGGTAACTCAGACCACTCTGTGGTACCTATCAATATCTCCTTCCAAGCATCCATTAAACAGTAACTCCTAATCCATAAGACTTCTTTCCTGTATCAGCATGCTGATTGGGATTCATTCTGGGATTCTCTTTGTGACACCCCATGGACTGACATCTTCAACCTTCTAATTGAAAATTGCACCACTGAGGTTTCTTCTTGGGTCAAAACCAGCATAGACATATTCATCCCCTCTCATAAATACCAGGTGAAACCACGATCCTCTCCATAGTTCACATCATCATGCTCGGTCACCATAGCACACAGGAACCACTATTTTCGCTTATACCAGTGAGACAGCTCTCATCATAACAGGTGTCTATTTGCTACTGCTCGTAACAAATGTAAGCGAGTCCCTGTAGAAGCTAAGTCTCTGTTTGCTGAGAGAATGAGGTACTGCATAGCCTCTAAAAACTTTGGCTCTTGTGACTACTGTAATAGGGTACTAAACAAGTGCAAGGTCTCTATTTCCCCCTCTTCAATCAGTTTGAGGTGTCTTCATCCCCTGCTGATAAAACTGAATGCTTTGCCCATAAATTCTCCCCAAACTCTCCTCTTGACTCATCTGGAGTATCCCTACCTGTCTTCCCACTTAGAACTGATTCTCTGTTGAGTGATATGCACATAACCCCTTCCATGGTTTCTGCTATCATCTCTAACCTTGATCCCCACAAAGCATATGGGCCCAATGGCATCTTTGTAATGGTCATTAAAAAGTGTGTTCCTGAACTAGTTCCTGTTCTCTCTAAACTGTATAATAAATGCCTTGCTGCCTCCTACTTTCTTTCATTGTTTGTTGTTCCAGTTTTTAAGAACTCTGGTGAAACATCTGACCCCTCCAACTATTGGCCTATTAGCCATCTGCCTCTTTTTGGGAAACTCCTAGAGACCCTAATCAATGCTGAATTGTCTCGGGGCGTTTTCTCGGACAAGCAATACAGCTTTTGTTTCTCCAGGTCAACTACTGATGTACTAACAATAATTGTGGAAAGAGTCTATCATGCTCTAGATAAAAACGATGAAGCTGAGGCTGTAGCACTGGACATCTCAGAAACCTTTGACAAGGTCTGGCATTCATTCATTCTCCACAAGCTGAAAAGCTACAGTATCTCTGGGCATGTTTTTGAGCTGATTCAGTTGTTCCTATCTAATCGTGAAATGAAAGTTGTCCAGAACAGCCACTCATCTATATCATTTTGTACTAACACGGATGTCTCCCCAGGGCTCCATCCTTGAGCCTACACTATTTTTAATCTTCATTAAAAACCTTCCTGGTGATATCAGCTCTCAACTTGGTATCTACACTGATGACACTACCATTTACTACTGCATCAATAGTATGGCTGATCAGTCAGACAAGGTCAAAATGGCAGCTGATGTACAAAACAACCTCAAGACCATCATTAACTGGGGCAAAAGATAGCTTGTCAATTTTAACACCTCCAAAACTAAATTCTCTCCATTATGGCTGATGTTATCCTCCAAGAAAGTGACTCATTGCGCCTTCTCGGGCTAATGTTCTCAGATGACATGAGGTGGAAAGACTACATTGAATCCATCGCTAGATCAGCTGCTAAGAAAGTCGGTTCACTGTGTCGGGCAAGACAATTTTTCTCTCCAGAATCTATCTTGCATATCTATAAGTCTGCCATTCATGCATGCTTAGAATATTGCTGCTATATATGGTCTGGTGCCCCTGCTATTTACCTTGAGCTTCTTCATAAAATCCAAAGAAGAATCAGCAATATTATTAGTCCTGATCTGGCGGCTTGGCTTCAGCCACATTCACACTGCTGTAAGGTTGCCTCTCTGTGCCTTTTTTTATAAATACTTTCATGATAATTGTTCGGGTGAGCTCTTCACTATGGTACCTGGACTTTATGAATTTAAGTGCAATACTAGGCTGGCGGTGAGATCTCATCAATTTACAGTTGAGTTAGCTAGATGTAGCCATAATGTTTATGCTAACAGTTTATCTCACAATTCTTTAAATGCAATATCAATCACTATCTACTGTCCTCCTGATTGCTCTTTCCTCTTATTTCTAATGTTTCTGTTCCTAATTCTTCTACACTCTGTAACCCTTTGTGTTTGTACAAAGACTTGTATTTGTTTTTTCATGATTTTGGTAAATACTGTGTCTTTTCTTTTTCTCTTCTTAAATTGCACTCTTTTTTAATTTTGTAATATTATCATTATTATTATTATTCTGTAAGTGTTAATAGGTTTTCTTTACTTTTCATTTTGGTAGCTTTTTTTATCACAATTCTCTGGTTGCTAATCTCTCTGCCCATTAAAATTTAGATTGAATATGTAATGTTGGCTTTGTTTTAAAGTACACTTCCTTTGTAGGTACATCAATAAGCCTAATAATACTAAAAGGGACTATTTTACATGTTATATTCCGTGCTAATCGGAATATATACTTGGAAAACATGGTGGATAAAATAAGTAGTGGTTTATTGTAAAAACCAGTACAATAAGAAACAAGGTAACAGTTATGTATACAATTGATGCAAGTCAATCCATTAGTGAGTGCTACTATTGGAAGGTCGGTAGTTCTCATGTAAATTTGAGTCGTACTCAGCAGATCCCAGCTAGACTCTGTAGTCTGTTGACTTACCGATACTTATAGGTAGTTACTACCTATAGTGTAGTTACTCATGGGGGTGACAGGTTATTCCATTACATCACATAACAAATATTTATTTTTCAAGATAGTTTCCTGCCTTGACCATGCACTTAATACAGAGGTGATTATGAAACACATAGATCATACATTATCCAGAGAAAAATTCAGACTAATATTCATCTCATAACTATGTGGCAGGCTTAAAAAGTGGCATCTTGCATGTCTTTCCTTGAAAGAAGTGACAACAGACTTTTATGGCTTCTTCATTTGAGGAGAGAATATTAGAGATAATTGGTCAGTTATTATAGTTAAGGATAAATTTTGTCTGTAGTCAGTAATTAAATCAAGCATTACATAGAAAATATGGTTATTATACAGGGTCTCCCCAAAAATGTTCTTACTCTTTAAATGACATGTCTATTCATTTGCAGACAAGATTAATGGTTAAAACTAAGAAATATTAATCCTTAATAACTTAGAAAGAAGATTAACAGTTTAAATATTAAATGAAATTAAATGCATGGATCCAAAAAAAAACGAGAAAAATTCGAGAAGTTATCAGTCAGTTATGCGCCGTGCGTGAAACCTGCTTAGGCAATTATGTATCTTTTGATACATGACTACTGAGGCAGATTTTTTCCTGCAGTAGGTTACCATTTCTTTCTGCAGTAGACCAGTTATAATCCAAGGCTACAGAACCCGATCTGTTCTGCTGTTTACCTATAGCTGGGGGGAGAAGAAAGGATTCATACCTTTCCCAAGGGTATTAGCACAAAAGTGAATGTAATGGATTTGACTGGAATTTGAACTCTGCTCTCTGATTCCTCAATCCGAGCCACTATCCATTACTCCTCCTAATCAAGTTATAGGAAGTCAAAAAGTGAGTACATATTTTTGGATACTGTATATATAATGTAAATATATTGTTAATGATTTTACAATATGAAAATCATAAAAAAGTGGTCAGGAATTATTGCAACTGTAATTGGTTTATCATATGTCTAATATAAATACCTACATAAACATTTACTAGAAAAAAAACATTAATATTTTTCTATAAGAATGTGCTATTAATGATTTTATTATAGAAATATTGCTATCAGAAAAAGCTAATTTTCAGTGGTCAGGAGTGAATGTAAATATTACTGACTGAATAAACCTATTATATGCTTAATATAAATGTATTACTTATAATTTTACTATAAAAATGCCTCGAATATCATGTAATAAAAGAACGTCAGTGGCCTGGGATTACTGAAAACGTTACTGACAGAATAGGGCTATTGTAAGCATCATTTATTTGAAAGTTGTTATTATTTGAGTTCCTAAGTCAGTACTTTGAATCGAGCCTCAGACTTCTCAGCTGTCAGGATCATGCCTCACCACTTAGTGAATTTCATGCTGAATTCAGGATTGAAAATAGTTTAGAACTGTTTCGGCCATCAGTGGGTGCTCTTTGAAATGAAGAATTAAGCAAAAGTTAGTAACTTCTGGTTGATTAGGGTGATGGAACCTGTGATGGGGTCTGCAAAGGCTAGTAAGGGTTGGTTAGGGTCTGGTTCCAGGGTGGGAATGAAAGCAAGACAGGCAACATCAAAGTATCAGCTATAGTACCATTAATTTTAAATCTGTGTCCACTGACCAGAAGGGGTCAGATATGCTGGATAACTAAGACCTTCTCCTTGTCTCACCAGAGCACTATATTTCCCTAAGCCTTGACAACGCCTACCAACCCAGCCTCTGGACCCAATACTGACTGACCACATGAATGTATCATCTTAACTCCGTAAATTCTTAACTTTGTCATTGCAGGTGCTTCTCTTATGGAAACTAAGTGGGTCTTCGTAGTGACAGCTGGGGTAATCAATTTGAATATTTGATTCTTTAAACTCCGCCCCTTCGATCTTACTTTCCCTAACACCATAACTGGTTCTTAATAAAATCCACCGGACTTTTAACTAAGATTTAACATCCACAGGAGACTCCTGCATTATGGCACTTGCAGTGTATTGTTGTTATTACAAATGCACTCATTCACGTGTGAGAAGGGATGAGGGAAAGGGTCTAGGGATCTTCCCTGATGGTCATTTAGAGTGACAAAGACGAGGGTCTGCAGGTAATTTTGGTTGTCAAGAGGAGGGTGGATGGCAGTAAGGACACCTTGTTGTCTTGACATCTTTTAATGCTACTTAATGAGATCTGAAATATTTACCAAAATCCTTATGAACATTTCTGTGGGACCCGCTTCTGTGAAGTGAAGGGTTCTTATTGTTGATGGAAAGTTTGTTGATATGAAAATGCCCCTGAGCAAAACTCTGCCGACACTTCAAAAACATGTTACACTAAGCATGAAATGTCGGTGCTTCCCAACTTAGAAATTATGAACTTGCAGAGATGCAAACAAATTCGTCAGTCAATTCAAACTTCTGATGGTAGCTGCTCAGCATCACTATGTGATGTCATATTATTTGTGGCTGTCTGAGGTTTTTTTCATAAATACATGTCGGGAAAATCTGAACTCATAGTTGATCTTCAAAAGCGATCAATATTGTTTAAGAAATTATTCTTGGCTTAATTCTATCGTTGGCAGTGGAGATTGTAAATAAAGAGAGAAACTCTGAGCAAAACTTGAACTCGCATCCTTTTCACCTCAAGACACCTATCTTACCATGATAACCACTTTTACTTATTAAGCAGAAGATCTAACATTATGAAGTAATTTATAATTTGCCGCCACCCTAAATACTTGGTTCCCACATATTTAATGTTATTGTTTTGTTTATAGTTTTAGTAATAATGATTACAAACAGAAAAATGTCTATCATATTAAGCTACATTAAAAAACCCATTTATTTATTAAGCAGAAGATAAAATCTAAGATCATGAAATAATTTCTTATTTGCCTCAATCCACAAGCTGAGTTCAAATTCTGGTTGTGTTCGTTATGGTCGCTTTCACACAAATACCCTTGGGAAAGGTAGGAATCCATCTCTTATCCACCCTCACCCATTGGGGCTGACTTTGCTCTCTTGTCGTGAGGTAGCAGTCAGTCTAGGAGAAGGAATAAGTTTGGATTCAAAACTACCCTGAAGAAGGATGGACTCAGTCAGGTTATTTTGGCATGTGGTTGTCTTACGATCATCATAAGTTATGAGATGAATGAGATAATGTCACAAACAATTATAGTAAATGTGTTTTCAAAATCACCATAATTTTTGTCGAGGTTGACAATGACAGGACTAGTTATTATTATGACTGGTAGACAGTTTTGTCTCTCAGTGGAAATGGTAATGATGAGATCAGGTGTTATTTACATATTGGCATTTCAGCTGAAATTCCGTGCCTCTGAGGAAGCGGGAAACATTTGAGGATATTCCAAAAATCAACAGAACATAAGATACTTCAGACTGACTTGAACCATTATCAACAAAGAAATTCATGTTGTAAACATCCCATTCATTTATTGAACAGCACATTTATTAGGTTGGTGCAAAAATAATGTCGTTTTCTCACATGAAGTTGAACGTCAAAAAACAACATTATTTTTGCACCAACCTAATATTTATTTTCATCTACCAGACAGAATATTTGAGAAATCTCCTTAAAGAAAAAATATGCACTCTCCAGACAGAAATCTGTCAAATTGATAAATAAAATCCATTATTTTAGAAAATTACTTTGTTTAGATGTGCATACAAAACTGAGCAGATATGAAAATTTTAAGAATTTAATTACGAGAAGGACTTGGCTTAATGTCATGCTTGATCGGAGAGGCTGCTCCATGACCAAGTTGGTTAAGGCACAATGGAGCTAACAACTGTTTCCCTGTGTCCAGCAGGGTGCAGGTTTGAATCCTACCGGACAGTGCATATTTCTTTTAATGAGAGTTCTTGAGTATTCAGGCCAGTAGACAAAACTAAACAAATATACTGTTTAATAAATAAATGGCATGTCTACTCAGATATTAGTATCTGTTAAAAAAATATATATATGATTTGTATATTCCCTTTCTTATATAAAACACATGGCATATATATATATATATATATATATATATATATAACTTTAGATAATTACTTTGTTTACATTTGTATATGAAACTGAGCAGATATGAAAATTTCCATTTTAAGATATAGTCTCCTGTTCTGAAAGATATTTAATAGAAATTGTTTCATTTGTATAATAATGGCTTCCAGTAAATTTGAGTCATCCCTTACAGTGAGTGCTTTTTAGTATTATCTACTAATATTTGTCTTATGTTAATAGTTGCATTTTGGTTGCTTGCAATGTGATGATCAATGTTGGTATGAATTGTAAGTTTCAATAATTGACAAATTAACATCTGAGAGAGTGTGGTGCATGTGTGGCAAATGTATGACTATAATTTTGTTTATAATTATTGATATATATATATATATATATATATATATATATATATATATATATATATATATATATATATATAGAGAGAGAGTGTTCGTAAAAAAATTTATACACATTTCAGGAAAGTAAAAACTTGTATAGATATTGTAATACTAAACATAAACTTATTCAGAGATCATTAGATTAATACAAGTTATCTTTGGAGTCTACAATCACAAGAGAAGATCAAAATAGTGTTCTTTAGCTTTATGGTACATCTCTTGACTAAGGACTGGCAATATAGTCGGTTTTCTGTGATACACAACATCCTTTAGGGTCTCCCAATTTGATAAAACTATGAAATACAAGTTTTTCTTTTCCTAAAGTGTGCATACAATTTGGGATCGGACTCTCTGTCTGTGTGTGTATATATATATATATATATATATATATATATACACACACACACACACACAAACATTAGCTTTTTTACAAATACTTTCACTGTAATTGCTCCAATGAGCTGCTTTCGCTGGTTCCTAGGCCTCATGAATTTAAATGTCCTACGAGGCTGGCATCCTGTTCCCACTCCTTCACCGTTGAAACTGTTAGATGTAGACGTCTCTTCTACTCCAATAGCTTCATGTCTCGCACATCTCGCCTGTGGAACTCCCTTCCTTATTTCTGTTTCCCTGACAAATACAATCTCCAACTATTTAAGTGTAACGTCAATTGACATCTCTAGTTGCCTTCATCTATCCACTTCCCTTCTCCACATCTTTTCACCTTTCATTCCTATCTGCTCTCGCTCCAAATCTTCTGTAACCCCCTTGACTTGATCGATCCACTATCTTTCTCCACATCCTCTCCTTTACCACTCCTATCTGCTCTTCCTCCAAACGTTCTGTAACCCCTTGTATGCTAGTGGCTTCCAGCCTTGCTTGGGGTGATAAGCTTAAAAAAAAAAAATATATCCAAAATATATATCCATTTACTGTTGTCAAAAAGTACAGCCATATTTAAAATCAACATGATTTTGATAAAACTGATGTTTTACTTAACTGCATCCAATAATGATGCATGTAGTATTCACATATTAGTATCGTATTATAAAATACAAACATATGCATATTTTCCATTCTTTACGTTTATAAGATGTTTAGCTCTTTCTCGTTTGGTTATGTGTTTACACAATGAGTGTAGCATTATGAATGATACTTTTATCATTCTCTTTTACTTTTTTAACTTATTTGACTAGAAGATGGGATAAAGAGATAGAGAAAAAGCAGTTTATTGTAATTTCAACTCATATGAAACACAAGATACATGATAAAATCATTTTTTATAAGTGAAATTTGGGGGTTGCACGATACATGTGATCATAGTGTATATGTGAATAATTAATATTTACTCATTATATTTTTAAACTATCAGTATCAGATGTTTTCTGTTGAAGATAAAAAGGCAGTCTGCATGGTGCCACTTCCACTGAAGAGGAAATATCAGTGGAATTTCCTGATGTCTACAGTATGCTCACTGTGCCTTGGTAATTGATGACTTTGTGTCATATCAAATAGTGATGCAGTTTTAGTATTTTCTATAGTATTCTATTAGTATTTTCTATAGTATTCTATTAGAATTTTACTATAGTATTCTAATAGTATTTTTCTATTAGTATTTTCCTATAGTATTCTATTAGTATTTTCCTATAGTATTCTATTAGTATTTTCCTATAGTATTCTATTAGTATTTTCCTATAGTATTCTATTAGTATTTTTCTATTAGTATTCTATTAGTATTTTCCTATAGTATTCTATTAGTATTTTCCTATTAGTATTCTATTAGTATTTTCCTATTAGTATTCTATTAGTATTTTCCTATTAGTATTCTATTAGTATTTTTCTATTAGTATTCTATTAGTATTTTCCTATAGTATTCTATTAGTATTTTCCTATATTATTCTATTAGTATTTTCCTATAGTATTCTATTAGTATTTTCCTATAGTATTCTATTAGTATTTTCTATTGGTATTTTCCTATAGTATTCTATTAGTATTTTCTATAGTATTCTATTAGTATTTACTATAGTATTCTTTTAGTATTTTCCTATAGTATTCTATTAGTATTTTCTATTAAAATTTTCTATAGTATTCTATTAGTATTTTCTATAGTATTCTATTAGTATTTTCTATTATTTTCTATAGTATTCTAATATTTCTATTAGTATTTCCTATAGTATTCTATTAGTATTTTACTATAGTATTCTATTAGTATTTTTCATAGTATTTTACTATAAAGGGAAGCTCTGGCTTCAGATTTATATAAACTAGTTTATTTTTTTAAGGCTTTCATTGAATTAACATTCAGATTTAAAGCTATTGCAAATTTTATTCTTTTTGGATATAATCTAAATTCTATTTCTTCTTCTTTTGTTCACAATTCCAGGCTTTATGAACAACTGTGTCATTCCTGTTCATCGACAATAAACAGTTCTCGTTAGTTCTTCAACAGACGTGAAATCTTTCTGTCATTTTTTTCCCATTGCCAAATCTGTCTTTCTGCTTGTTTTCTCAATTCCAACTTTTACATTTTACTAGTTGTTTTAGAAAGCTTTCTCGGGAGTTAAGGATTCTTACTTCATTTATTTGAATATTTTACTCTCTTTTCTATTAAAATCACAACATACAGTGCAAATTTTAAGAAGAAACATAAATACGTTTAGGAGGAAAAATGATAATATATTCACACACACACACACACACATGTATACAGATAGTGTGGGCATAGAAACCAACACTTCATGGTGAGTGTTTTATGCCTCAAGTAATCTTCAGGGCGGCTCAGATTGAGGAATTGGAGATCCGAGTTCAAATTCCAGTCAAATCCATTACATTCACTTTTGGGCTAATACCCTTGGGAAAGGTATGAATCCTCTTCTTCTCCCCCCAGCTATGGGTAAATAGCAGGACAGATTGGGTTCTATAGCCTTGGATGGCAATTGGTCTACTGCAGAAAGAAATGGTAACCTACTATGGGGAAAAAAATCTGCCTCATTAGTCAAGTGTCGAAAGATACATGATCACCTAAGCGTGTATCACGTATGGCACATAACTTACTGAATCTTCAGAGCATGTGTCTCCACTCCGTGTGCTGACACTATGTTGACCATTGGAAACCTACAGAAAATATAAAATTTTATTTTTGTTTTTAATTAGCATTCTTCCTATATAGTACATTTTTAACAATATAACTATCTTTCTTTCTCCCACCCAAAGATTACTGTGTGGCATTGCTTGAGTGTAAGAAAGAGCAAGGAGTGAAGTTTTTGCAGCTATGCAAGAATGATGACGGCTAATTCTAGACTTGAAGAGGTTAAGATTTAATTCATGAATTCAGAGTTAAGTTATAGGTATTAGAAATATAGTGTGGAAGTGGAATTTAAAAGGGACTGGAAACACAATCTTAAACATGAAAAAAGAGATAAACCTCTACTCTTGTTCAAAAGAATGGGGAGGAGTGTGAACTGGACAATAAGCAAACATATTTATTCCTACTGGGACCAAAAAAGTTATTAGTAAATCAAATTTCTAAGCTCAGTCAGAAACATTAAAAGTATAGAGTTGAAGTAGACTTTAGAAGAACGAGAAACCCAATCCCAAACAGGAAACAAATTCAAAAGACTGGGGAGGAGTGTGAATCAGATCATCAAAAAATTCAAATAAGAAAACTTTGGACAATTTTACTAGCACTGTTAATTATATTGATTTTAAGTAAGTCTCTAAAATCCTAGAAGCATTGTGATAAGATTTTTGTTTTTCAATTTAAAATGTGTCATATATTTCGTTTGGTTTTCTCTGTAATAGTGCTATATTTTTTAAATAGTACTAATGTATATATATATATGTGTGAGTGTGTGTGGATCTGTTTATATCTGTCTGTATATTGAAAGTGTGTATGTGCATATATATTTAAAGTTTTGCTATGTGTCTTTATGTGTGTGTAATGTATTTGATTTTCAGTACAAGAAGAAATGTGAATTAAGTAGTGCTTTGATATTAATAATGGTCAAATGTCAGTCTAAGTAGACCAGGTTCTGGATGGCCACATAGTAGAGACACTATTTAAAGTGATATATATATGATTTGATACTGTCCATATTTTCAAAATCTAATAGATGTATTGTACGGATAAAGGGGGAAGGATTGTATTCAAAATGTCATACAATTTGCAGGTATGAGAAGGATGCTCTAAGTTTTATAACATTATCCTTTACTGTAGGATAACTACACATCCTAGTTTTAGAGGTCTGTTTAGTGTTGGGGTTCAAGTGGTCAATAGTGGTTAGCTATATATTATACAATGCTGCAAAGCAATTTTTAAATTCCCTTGTTTTTTATTGTCTTTGGCAAAAAAAAAAAATAGTGGTTAAAATTTGTGAGAGAGAACAGGTTTCTAATTTCACAGACAAAAAATCCTGTATGCAAAAGAAGAGAAAACTCCCTCCTAAAAAAACAATGTTACTGGGTTATATCTTATGCGGTGCTAGGTCATAAAAACCAGAGCTGATGATCCTTTGTCATAACCATAGACTGACACTACAAAATCCTAAAACCATAGAACACTTTCAACAGAAGCAACAACAACAAAGATGGGTAGCACATGTAACTACAAGAGAAAAAAATGATGGTATAATCAAGCTATTAATTCCACCCTCCTCCGACTATAAAAAAAAAAAGTTTTGAAGGAATCCCCTCACCATCTGTACTAGAAAGTTAATAGACTTGAATAATATAATTTCTTGAATATCTGCTTTTCAGGTTTTAAAGAATTTCAACTGACAGAAACATTGTTTGGTCAATGGATGCCAAATATTTCCTGTGTAGAAAAAAACAATCTCACCATTACTATTTCGAGTGATAATGATGATGATATTGTGCTACTAAATTAAGAGCAATAACTTTAGGCTTGTTATTTGGGGAAGGTTAAGAGTGTCACAATTGCTGGCCTATGCTTATTGCGTCATATGGCCTTCCTCTGGTTCTGAGTTAATAAACTTCCATCAATACTAGAAAGAGCTATAACAATTAGTGGACTTGGTAAATCTAATTTCCTGAATAACTGTTTTAAGAAAAAGATTTGATAAATTTCAACTAATAAGAACACTAATTGTTCAGCCAATAGATGCTGAATGTTTCCTGTGTGGAAACGGCTAATCTCATCATCATCATTAAATTCATAATAAAAATTGTAAATTGTCCCAGTTAGAGGCTTGGAAATTATAATAATATAATTATAATAATAATAATATAATTTGTTTTTTCTTGTCAAGAATATATGCAGACATTCTTGAAATTTAGTTAGATGAGTTCCACATGGCACAAGGCCAAAGTCACACTTCTATTACATCTCAAAGCAACTCCTTACTCTTTCATCATCCAACTTCGATCACAAAAGTACGACCATGAAAACAGCCACCACTGCCTCCACTCTTCCCGCCTCCTTACTCTTCATCTTCCAAACAGTTTTGTGTCACAATGTATTATTCAGAAAAAGGTCGACTTGATTACTTGGCACAAATGATTCTAGGGCTGAAGATTAAATGGAAATAGGAACCTTCTTTGGAAATCAATACAAGAGTTGAAGGCCTACATGATCTGAAACGGAAAGGTTGGGATGGAATTAGGAGGACAGTGTAAAAGCCAGTCCAAGTGTAGAACGCCATTAGTATCCATGTCCTAGCCTTATTCGCTCTCCTGTAAGAACACGATTCTTGTGAAAATGTTGTCTTACCACCCTAACCATTCATCAATTGTCTGGTTATGTCTGATGCTCTTAGTGCAATCAGTGCACTATATATATATATATATATATATATATATATATATATGTATATATATATAATCACTTAAATGTTATTTTAGTGGATACTCATATTTGAGTAGATGCTCAATTTATTTATTAAATGGTATATTTATTTATTATTGCATACTGGCCTGAATAATCGAGAAAAGGTTATTAAGAAAAAAAATTCACTCTCCAGTATGATTTGAATGTGTGTCCTCCTTGCAAAGAGAAACAGTCACTAGATTTGACCTGTTTATAACTGACTCAGCCACAAACGACGTTTGAATAGTGCCTTAAAGTCAAATCCTTCTCATCATAGATTCTCGAAATTTCATATCTCAGTTTCATATCCAAATGTAAACAAAACAATTTCTAAAGAAATAATGGATTTTTTATTTCTTTTATCCAACAGATTTAATCACTTAAATGTTACTTTTAGTGGATACTCATACTTGAGTGGACAGGGTGGTAGCACCTGTTAGGGCTCCAGCTATGGGCAAATAGTGAACCCCCAAACAAAAACAAAAAACTATAAAAGTATAAAAATACATATTTACAGTAAAATGATCAGCAATACATATTTATAGCAAAATGACCAACAATACATTTTATCTATTGTTGAAGGCATGCAGTTGCATTCAAAATATTTAGATTTCAGTATTAAATAACCTGCTAAACAAAATCAACCAAACTATTTTAATAGACAATATGTTAATTTATTAAATGGTATATTTATTTTCTTCTACTGAATCTATATATAAGAAAATAAAAATTGGGGATGTCACCTCAAACATGTGTACCCATTAAAAATAACATTAGCCAGTTTTGATCTCAAGATCATAGAGTATTTTTTCAACAGACCCTATTTTGTACAAAAAATGTTTGTTATTTATTCCCTTACTAAATGTAACTAGTAGATTACACTAGAGATAAAGTGACATCAACTCTCCTAAATGTTCCAGAACCCTTCTCAGTAATTCTAGCAATTTTCAACAATGTTGTCATCTGGATATTCCAAATCTTCCAGTTCTCACAGTTTTTCAGAACCTTCCTGATGCTGACTGACATGGCTGTAACTTTATTGCTGTACCGACTTCTTCAGCTCTCTTGCAAGGTTGACATTTTCTGATTTGACTATGAACTATGAGGACTCCAATACTCGATGTTTGACATGTTTTTCTTGTTTACAACTACCAGATCCGGTTTTCAGGCTTAGATTGGGTGATCCATTTGAATCTAAAAGTCTTGGAGGATTTGTGTTTCTAATTTGTGCATAGACCATTGATCTGTATTGTGGAAATGCAGTAGTTCCTCGTGGATCTCTTTTCCTAATGAATCATGTCTGTTCTCATATTCCTTCCAGATCGGCTTTCTACATTTGCTTATGTGGTTCACTCTTGAAAATTTATTATTATTGTTTAATACATTTCCATGTTGATGGTGGTGCTTGTCATGTCTTGTTATTTGGGTGAAGATTTTTACTGGTCATTGGTGCAACTGGTAATCAGTCTCATTAGAACCTTAGCAAACTTGTTTCTATTATTCTTGACTTTAACATTGTTTTATTTTGAGAGGATTTGTTTGCTAAACTCTTGTATGTTTCTCTGAAGTATTTCCTGGCTTTTCACCATTATATGTTCTTGCACTCTTCCTCTGTCTCTTTGACAATGGTGCACTGGTTACTGTGATAATTACCCAAACCATTGGCAGTGAATTTATTAATATAGCTAGAACCTAACAAATATATTCATTTCAACCTCTTCATCCATTTTAGATAACCGTTTTTAACTGCCGCTGCCACCACTTTATACCATTAACCCTGTCCATTTCATCATTCATCCATGCTATTATATGCACTGAATGGTGCCATCATCTTCCATTGTCATCCCTCCATAAATGCATTAACTTTGATACATCATGACTAACAATGGTTACACCAGCCATTAGCTGTTATTCACTTGGATGAGTAATCATGTGAAATGCTAATCAAAAGCCCTGCATAGTGAACAGTAACTTACTAGTCATGCATAGTCATTACTAGTGAGCTCAATCCCAGATAGAAACTCTATTAATTACTTTCTGCCAAAGATAGTTTGATCAAAAAGATCTATGCAGATTATCAAATACTTGCCAATGTTCTAATCATGACCAATGATTAGATTGAGATGACTGGCTCTGGAACTTACTGCATTGAAGAATTAGGTCCTTGACTTTTTGAAGACATGTGCATGTAACATAGTGGTTATTGATATGGAAAGAGTGATTGGAAGGCTGAGTTCATATTCCCATGGAGGTCATTGCATTCACTTTCACATTAAATTTTTAAGTACTGTGGAGGAGGTGGGCAATCATAGCTCTCCACACCTTCCTATCTTTTATAAATTTTAACAATGTTTATCTTTCTACAATCCCTACCATGTTCTGTTCTGCCATCCATTTACACAAACTCATTAGATAAGCTACATACTCAGTTTCTCTTTTTTCCTCTTGCTTTCAATGTATCCTGAGTCTTGATTTCTCCAAGCCCTCTTTCCTCATTATGTGTCATAGAAATTTCATCTGCCTCTTTCTGATTCTAAGTATGTGTCCTTTCTGTTTTCATTTTCCTTAAAAATTCCTTTTTGCTTACAAACTCTGTTCATAGTGTTCTTAGTATCTTTCTGTAGAACCACATCTCTGTTGCCTCAACATCTGTGAAGAAATTCCCTGCCATATAATATCAATCCTCAGAGGATTGATATTACATCACAGTTCAGCTGAATCCATTCTTTTTTCTGTCATCTAGAACAGCTCGCTAGCCTTGGTTGGCAACCAGTCTAGAAGGGAAACTTTGAAAATTGGCTGGGAATAGAGTTAGCAACTTCACATTGTAAAAACTTCCTTGAAACCACACTAGCTACTGCAGTGAAGCTGTACAGGCTCAACTAACCGACTTTTCAAAGGCACATTAATGCAAGAGTAACATCAGGGTATGAACTCTGTTCACTGATTTTGCTGTTCAAATCACTGTCAAGTGACCCAATTCTTGCATCCTTCGCATTCTTTTACAACTGCTACAATCAATCAAGGATAGATCACTATTATTCTCATTCCATGAACATGCAACTTCATCTCGATTCTCCCCAACACCTTCCTCCACCACCAGTCTTGTCGGTAAATTGCAATTACCATCCAATACTACCATCTTAGCTCTTTGCTTTTTCCCAGTGATGACCACGACTTTTACTACCACTGCCTTACCATCAGAAAGAATAAAACCTTCTCTTCCTCTTTCCATTCACTTTTCTTTTCCCTTGTCCACATTTACACCCCACCACACCAAAGCAACCGCAATCTCATTTTCCACTCTATGTATCCATGCAGATTGGGGAAGTGGATAGAGTGTACCTATTTTTCAGATGAACACTAAATATACCCTGAATCTCACACCCCCAACTCCTGATAGCACTTTTTAATTCTGCATCCTCAGTTACATAGTCTTCTCAACCTACTTCTGACATGTCTCCCTTTCCCAACCTCTTTCTTTCTTTCCTTCCTTCACCCTCCACGACCAATCCCCTAGCCTTTCTAAGGACGAGAGCATTTGATCAGCCAAGGAAAGTAAGAAGTTATGCAAAAGAGCACGGTCCATCTGACAATATCATTAAGGATGAAAAATAACTCATCAAAAGTGATTGGAGATAATCAATATTCGATAAATAAGATGATTTTAAAACATTTTGATGCTTATTTGCTAATATCATATTATAATTCTGCTTGTTCCTAAGTTAATGAGTTAGTTAGCATGACCGTTATGTCCTGCCAATACCTCATTAATAATGGACTATTTTGTTTTAATCATGAGGAAAGACAGAAAAGTCATATCAGAGATGCAGTTTGGATTCAGTAAGGATATGCACAGGATAAATTGCAGGCAAGAGGGACAAGAGTAAAAAAACGTATAACTTAACTAGCGAGCTTGAGTAAATGGATGGTGGAGCAAGGTTTATCAATTTATTAAGAGCTACAAAGGAGAGGAAATTGTGGAGAGCCATGATCGTCTGCATCCTGAAGAGAAATGGTACATAGAAGATGATGATGTTGGAAACAAAGTGGCTGTGTAAAGAAGTAATAAGATACCTTGCTAGTGTGCGCGATCAGTCGGCTGAATTTGATCCTCACTAGATATCCAACACTTGTGGTATCGTACGACATTAAATTTACGGTCAAATCACCAATTCTCATTTGATCATCGCTGA
>OZ038501.1:5278726-5321226 GCA_964036315.1 Acanthosepion esculentum | reverse complement strand
TATATTAATAAATTAATATTTATCAAAAAATTAATATTATTCTTAATATTAATTATTAAAAAATAGCATAATGTATTATCACTTAGCATGATAGAAGAATTATAAAGGTTTATCCCTGTGGATTTCCTCATCATTCTTATTAAGTTCCTGAATATTTACTCGGACAGCAATTTGATTTTTTTTCTCTCTATTTTTAATTATTAATTTATTAATTTTTTTTTTGTGCCATAGAATTTAATACTTAATTTAATCCTCTGCCACAGTTTCCAGTCTCATTTAATAAATATTAAACTTTACAAAATCATATTATCAATATAATGACACATCGCTTCAAAGTAATGGGCTTTCATTTTTTAATAGCCGAACATCCAAAGCAGAATCGATACAAGCATTTATCTAATTTCACTGTTGAAGGTAGAAAAATCTTGTGTTTATTTTCTATGTTAACAATTTAACTCTGTTTTTCAAGTTTGTTCCCTTTGGGTATGTGACAAATTTATAAAACTGCCCACTGATGTGTCATCTGACTGAAAGTTGATGGGTAAACCTAAAAACTTTGATGTCATGAGTTTTCAATTGCCTGGGGTTGAAAAACGTTGTATTAAACTATTTAGCGAAACTTAATATTAATCTGAGAGTCTAAATTTGACCTATGATTTTATCATTATTGAATCATGATCAGAATTTTTTAATTTTTTTCAGTTAAGATGTGATTTCAATGATTATACATTAGCAAAATAAGCCAATCTCTTTTTTAGTTAGGGGTTTAAATAACAGATAGACTGGGCTCTCCATTTTTTTTGAGGCAAACTTTGGATTCAAAAACTGTGGAGATGTCAATGAGAAATGACTCCACTTTTTTTTCCCAACAATCCACGGTAATTCACAAATAATGAAGTAATGAGAACTGTAATCGTCCATGTTCCTTCAGGACATGGAATTCAGAAAAAAGGGCACAGAGAACTTGCAGACAGTCAATACTTGATATTTTCTTTTTTTTCTCTACATGTGTGTTTCTTCAGAGAGAGAAAAGATTTATGTCCTGGGTATGACGATGAACTACATCTGTGTCCTGGGTAAGATGATAAACTACGTCCAACAGCAAGGCCTCTGATCAGGAGGTCTTGAGGAGCATGGAACCACCTCTTAATTGCTGGTGTTCCCAGAACCACCCTGACCCAGGGTGGGTACCACATGTTAGGGTCCCAGCTATGGGCAAATAGTTAACCCCCAAACTGGAGCCAAAACACTGAAAGTGTAAAAATAGGTTTTAATACTAGAAATAAAAAGTTTTTAATACTAGAAATAAAAAAAATAAAAAAAAATAAAAATTATTACCAGCAATACATTTAAAAAAAAAATTACCAGCAATAAAAATCCTGTTGGCATTGAATAACCCATTGGGGTTGATAATGCCCTAAAACAAAACAAAAAAATAACAAAAAAGCAAAATGATTTGATTTTAAACAGTTCTGCTTTTTCTCAGCCAATGTTAAAAAGGAATGTATTAATAAAAAGACATGTGTCAGTTATTGATCAAAATATTATTTACCAGCATTCACTGGAATATAAGATATGGGACATAAGAGAGTAAGTAATATATAGAATTTCAACATTCTTTGCAGAATGCAGAAATGGGAAGGAAATTAAACATTCTCAGATCATACTGTCCAACAGTGGTTGAAACATTTTAAGTGGGGGTGAGTTTTCCCTGAAATAAAGTTCAAAAGTGGATGACCACCAGTTGTTGAAGGCTTAAGGCCACATCACATTGAAACACTGGTTTTCATATGATCACCAAAGTTAAGCAACATTGAACCTCGTCAGTACCTAGATGAATGACCGCTTGGGAATAACAGGCGCTACAAGCTTGGATGTGTGGGTAGTGTAATGGGTAACGGCTCAGAAATATTAATTGGAATGCCAAGTTCCAATTCCAGTTGGATTTGTTATATTCACTTTGGTACAAGTACTCTTGGAAAAGGTATGAATCCACCTTTTCTTCCACCCAGATATTGGTCAATTAGTAAAATTTGTCACTAAAAGCATTATTATCTACAAAAACAGATGTATACAAAATAGTTAGATTTTGGCATGAAATAATCTATAGAGGTTGACACACCATTAAACAAAAAAGATAACAAAAAAGAAACAAAAAAAATAGTCGTTGAATCTTTTTATGTGCGATGTCCTTTCAGGACGTGAGCAATCATAGCTCTCCCCAATGTCCTGTTTTTAGCTGCTCTAAGTAATTTTTTACCTGTTACTTTTTTGCCTTTATTCTGCCATTTATTTGCACAAACTCATTAAGGAGGTGATTTGCTATTTCCTATTGTTTCTCTTGCCTTCACTATGTCATGTGAGTGTTATATTCTCCAAGTTTTCTTTCCTCATGTCTCTTTGAGACATGGGTGATGTCCCTTCTAGACATGGGCGATCACAGATTTCCACAACTTTCTATCTTGCTCAAACTAATTTTATCCTTACACATCTGTCTTTGTCCTTGTTCTGACAAATGTTCACACAAACTCATTAAGGAGGTTACTTGCTACCTCCCTCTGCTTCTCTTGCCTTCTTGTAGTGTCTATTAGGGTCCCAGCTATGGGCAAATAGTGACCCCCCCCCCAAAAAAAAACACTATGAAAGTATAAGAATACATATTTATAGTAATATATATATATATATATATATATATATATATATATATATATAGCAAAATGACCAACAATACATTTTATCTGAATGCCTGCAATTGTGTTCAAAACATGTGAATAATAAGAAAGTTTTAAAGAAAAAGGGAAACAAAAAGGACATTTAAGTAACTTAAAATCAGAAAGAGACAGTTGACAGGAAAGAGGGCTTGGAGAATTTGACACTCACATGTCATTGATAGAATAGGGACAGAAGAAAGCAATGGATAATCTACCTGACAAGCTTGTGCAAATGGCTGGCAGAACAGAGATTAGGAAAGATAGCAAAAAAATAAACCTTACTAAAAGCTACAGAGTACAGGAAGTTGTGGTGAGCCATAATCACCCTTCTTTTGATGAGACATGGCACATAGCAGAAGTTACATTCATAGACTACTCTCTAATTATTCATCTCAAAATCAACTGTGGAAAAGTTAAAGAGTAGGAAGATTGTTTGTCACCAACCTTAGATTTGGGAAGGGCCTTTGTGCCTGTTCTAGAATAAAATCAACATTCAACCATAATTTCTGAAATATTACAAGAGTTATATATAAGATGCACTTCCCCACTTTTGCTTGGAAGAAAAACCTAAAAATCACCTCAAATTGTTTATAACAATAGGCATAATTGTGTTAAAAAAAAAAGAAGAAAGTAATAAATGCATAACCTTGAAAATCAGAAAGCATCTCATCAAGCAAAATCCAATAAATAATTGAAAAGAAATTACAAGGAAATGAAGGCTACAGAGAATAAGCATTATGGTGGGAGCTTCCAGTACATTGCAGGGAAGATGGACAACAGGAAAGTAAACACTTGGAAAGAGCAAGGGGAAAATCAAAGTGTCTGGAAATTTCCATTTAAAGAATTTTGACTGTTTCTCTTGTTTCATTATGGCAGTGACAAAATCAGTTATTAGTTTTGCGTTTAATTCTGTACAAACCTGACAAGTATGGATTGTTGGAATATTCCATAATCTGGGGTCTTTTGGTGGTTTTAGAGTAGGAAGTGTGTGTGTCAGTTGAACAAGCTAAAATTGGGTGCCTTTTGCCCATGTGAAACAGGGTGCCATTCTCTCTATTGCACCCCCCCACACACTCTCTCTCTTTCTGTTTATATCTAACTTAGCCTGTGCTGTGCCATAGAATAGTGGCATTATAATACAGTAGAACATGTAGACCTTTGTGAGGATGATCCTTTTTTGAACCTTGTGAACTTGTGAGAATCACAAAATGACAAAGAACTATACCAGTATAACTGAAACCATATCTTGATGGCTTTCAACAACAGCAACAACTGAAATACAGGGTTATTCAAAAAGAATGAACCAATTTCATGATGCAGTGTGTCAGTTCTCAAGCATGGAGAATAATGGAATAAGTCAGTGACTTTTCAAAAGAGGAGTTTTCCAAGTTTTGAATGGCTGCCACAGGGGCGCTGTAGTTGCATCACATTTTCAGCAACGTTCAGTTGTTTACCCCTGGAATGGCAAGTCTTCAGCAAAAGGCATTCTACGTTCTTGAAAATGAATATGGCTGTCACATTGCAGTACGTTTTTCAAAGGCAATTTAACATTAATCTACCCTCTTCTAAGAACATTTGACAGTGGTTTAAACAGTTTCAAGAGAGTGAATGTCTCTGTAAAGGAAAAAGTCCATGACTACCATGAGTTTCAGAGGAACAATTGGTGAGAATCCATGCTGTATTTGAGGGGAGTCCACAAATTGAGCTATCCATGAGCTTGCAATCTCTCAATCCACTATCTGGTGCCTGCTAAGAAGATATCTACAGGAACTTACCAAGACCTTGCTCATTGTGCTTGAGCTGCGAGATCCCCAGACCTCACTGTGTGTGACTTGTTTCTTGCGGGGATATGTAAAAGATCACATTTATGTTCCACCCCTACCCACTAACCTCAATGACCTTAAACATTGAATAATAACAGCAATCACCTCAGTGGATCGTGATATGCTGATAAGCAGCTGGGAGGAATTCTCTTATCGCATTGATGTTTTCCGTGCTGCAGGTGGTGGCCACATTGAACACTTGTAAGATAGGAAATAAAAATTGATTGTGAGTAGAATACTTGGGACTTGGCTGGAGATTTTTATTGCTTTTCCTTTGTAATGAAATCAGTTCATTATTCCTTTGTAATGAAATCAGTTCATTATTTTTGAATGACCGTGTCTTATCATATGTTACTCAAAGAAAGAATAATGACATAATTAATGCTAATGTTCCACACTACTTTGAACAAAAAGTAAGGAAGCTCCCTTCCATTTTGGAAAGAGCAATAACAGTTACTGGACTTGGGAGACTTATTTTTCTGAAAAATCATTTTAATAGAAAGATTTTAAAAACTTCAACCAACTGTAGCATTTGCTGTTCAGTCAATGAATGCCCAGTATTTCCTTATAAGGAAATAGTTAATATTTCCACTATCATTAGCATTAGGGTGAAAGTGAATACAACATACACGATGGAAATTTGAACTCTGCCAATATCCATGCCAATAACCATTATTCTACCTGAGTGAAATTGATACAATAGCGATGACCAACCTTTTCTTTTCCTCCTATTTTTGGGTCTTGTGCTGCATTTTTTGTTGGAGTTAATTGCAAAAAGTAAATAAATGGGAATTAGGGAACTTTCTCTCTCCCTCTGTAATTTTTTTTTCTCGGAGAAGGCTGTAGAGTGGATGAACCAAAATGGGCTCACAGCAAGAGCAGCAAAAATTGAGTTCAGTTGTTGGAACAATTTTAGAGATGGTGACAGAACCACATCTAATTTTATATTCTTATGATAGACTGAATATTAGATAGTTATAAGTTATTGAGAGTTTATGTTTTTGTCAAATGAGATGCCATTCGTGTGCCTGTTTTTCACAAATTCATATTCACAAAGTCTTTGTCATCTCTCTTTCTCTCTCATTTTGTTTGTGTCTTTTTCTTTTTAATATGGAAGGATTATGAATGCAATTGTAAGGCATCTCCAACCACCTTCAACCTTGACCTTTTTATCACGAGCAACGAGCCAAATTGCAATCAATAACTTACACCATTTTATATACGATACCTAACATTAAACATTACGGTCAGTGTTGGCTATGTCCACAGTATACACATCCTAGCTTATGCCTGTGATTGGACGTAATGAAAGACACCCTAACCAACAGTCATTATTTTGGGATTGGGTTGAGGGTTTGGTCATGTGTAGGAGGGATGAAATTATGTACGGCTTAATCAAAAGATACCTTTAAAGAGCAGGGACATTGTCTTCAGTTTGCTTTCAATTACATTTCATAGCCTTGGCCAAAGTGATGACAGCCATTGGAAAAGGAAAGAAAATAAAGGGATATGTTTTTCCATCCCACTCTTAGCTTTATTTCGCTGCTATTCTAGCAATTATTAATATTTTCAATCCTCAAACCCCTTCAAGATTTCAAAATTTTTCTTGCATCACCTCATTTTAAAGCTAAAAAAATTTAAATTTCAAAATGTCACTATAAAAGGCAATGTAATATTAATGCTCTTAAATGGCAGTGAATGTTCAACAATTTCCTCACAGATGAAGAGGAGACTTCACTCAACAGAGATGTGGTTTTACAGATGGATGCTGAGAATACCATGGACAGAACATGTGATCAAATAGGATGTTTTAAGGAAAATACCCCCTCACTTAAAAAAAAAAAAAGGACACATACTTAGAATAAGAAAGAAACAGTTTAAAACACTGCAGCACATAATGAGGAAAAGTGCTTGGAGAATTTGACACTCTGATAGAATGGCAGAGGGAAACAAGTAGCCAATCAAACGAGCTTGTGTAAACGGATGACTGGGAAGGATAGTAAAAAGCCAAACATTGCTGAGACCCACAAAGGATAGGAAATTGTGGAGAGCCATATTTGTCTACATCTTGAAGGGACACGGCATATAAAGGAAGAAGAATATTAAAATGTGTAAATGTATATATCTATTATTTTCAAAATGTGTGTGTGTATGTGTGTGATCGGATGTTGTTTATACGTTTCTACAGTTTTCATCTGATTCCGATGAAATTTTTTTTTGTTTGATAAATAATTCTTCAGTGTTGGTTTGAGTTCAAATTGGCTGGAAAAAATTACAACCTTGAAGGTGAAAAATCAAAAAAACTGATTTTTTACACATTGTGCAAAAATCAAAGGCAAAATTTATTGTCTATAAAAACAGCATACAATCAATTTAGAGAGTTGAAATCTAACACAAAAGATTATTACAATTATAAACAAAAATTATGAATAAAAATTATCGTATATTATTATTATGATGGTCCATGGAAGAGGTTACTTCCTTGCAAGATTGAGAATGCAAAACGGGCTTTTTCAGAGTCACCACCATTCATATTGTTACCCCCCCCCCTCCATTTAGGGATGTGCCTCAGTTGCACCCAGATGTTGTTACTAATATTTATTTTCGGGTGGGTTGACTTTAAACTTAAACTGCTCCAATTGAACGGCAAAAATTCCCAGTAATGAAACACCCAGTTGAAGATAGGTTAGACTGCTAGTAAGATGTTAAAATGTATGAAGATTAATCTGCAGCCATTTAATGTGCTGACTGTTGCTGCCTTTCCTCAATTTGAAATGTATCCTATTTTGGGACTGAGAACACTCCTGATGCCAATTTCTGGATTTTCGTCTTTTCTGAAACAACAGCTTTTTTTTCTCACACTTCTAGCTTGTGGAACTCCCTTCTAGCTCCATGCTTTCCAGACAATTTTAATCTGCAAAAATTTAAATGCAATGTCAATCACTATCTACTGTCCTCCTGATTACTCTTTGCTCTTCCCACTCATTAATATTTCTGTTCCTAATTCTTTCACACCCAGCAACCCTTGTGTCTTAGTGTCTTTACAGCCTTGCATGGGTTGAAACCAATTTTAAAAAAAATGAAGACTAAAATTTTACTTTGCAGAGATATATATTTCAAAAGGAAGAACTATTTCATGGGCTTCTTTTTTTCATCTTTGAGATTCAAAGATTTCTCATGATTTTAATTCAAAATCCATTTTTTGTGTTTCCTTACTTCTGATGTCAGTGACTTCTTTCAAAAGTAATAGAGCAAACCAAAAATTTTGTTTGATGCTCTCTCCACACAGACACACTAAATTGTGTTGGTCAGGTGAGTGCATCCCAGATTAAGAATAACTGAACCCTGTTTATTTGTAAAACCTAGCAGAATACAAAATGTATGCTTGTCAGCAAGAGAAAAAGCCCAAGATGCAAACTACAAACTGGAGATGCCAAAATCAGACAATTACAGAAGCTTAAAAATATGGCATGTCTTATAACAGAGGATGGAAGATGCAACACTGAAATCGAAACACATATCGGATTAGCAAAAGATGCCTTTGAAAAATTAAACAAGGTACTAAGAAATGGAAAAATTTCCTGAGAAACAAAGAAAAGCATACTGGACTGCTATGTAATATGAATCCTCCTATACAAGACAGTATTCTCACAGATAAAGAAGAAACTTGAAGCAACAGATGTGGTTTTGTAGAAACATGCTAAAAATACTAACGAGCAAGAGATTTTTAAATAAAATTGAAACTAAAAAGTACACTTAAGATCAGAAAAGAATAGTTGAAATATCTGGGGTATAATGAAGAAAGAGGGCTTGGAAAAACTGATACTGATGGAACATGTCAATGACAAAAGGAGACAATGGACCACCTACCTGAGGAGCATATCTGAATGGATGGCATAATGGGTAGTGAGAAGAATGGTAAAAAGACAAACATTGTTAAGAGTTACAAAGGATAGGAAGTTGTGGAAAGCCATGATCGACCATGTCCTGAGGGGACACAACACATACAAGATGAAGCTTTTGATATAAAAGTAAGGAGAAATGATGTATGACAAAGTGGAAAAAAGTTTTTGTTTGACGTGTTTCATTACTTAAGACTTCATCAGATTAGGCTTGTTTATGTTGATGAACATGAATGAGAGATGCTGGGAATTTTAAATTTAGAAAAAAATATTGTTTAATGTATTTTAGGTATATAATCTAGCCAATTTCATTTAGATTCTTTTTATCATCTTTTGTAATTAAATATTCAACATTGTGATAATAGAATATCTGGCATGAATGAAGAAACATAAGAACGTGGACACAAATTTACTCTGGACAATCTAACAATTAAAGCAGTTTCGAAACATTGTTGACTTAGTGAATTATTTTCTTTTTTAATTAGTTTTGCATTTTTTATATCAAAATTGTGGTCAATCTTATTATTGTGAGCAACTAATGTGTTTAGTGTTGCTTTTTTTAAAGTGTCTCTTTTGTGTTCATATAATCTTCTTGAAATTTATCCAATATATTCTTTCTGGCAATCCTTGCAGGTGATAGAGTAAATTCCTCCTTCACGTTTTGGCTTGCTGTTTTGTTTTGTATTGATTACGTCTTTTATTGCTTAGTATTGATTACGTCTTTCATTGTTTAGTATTGATTACGTCTTTCATTGTTTGGTATTGATTACGTCTTTCATTGTTTGGTATTGATTACGTCTTTCATTGTTTGGTATTGATTACGTCTTTCATTGTTTGGTATTGATTACGTCTTTCATTGTTTGGTATTGATTACGTCTTTCATTGTTTGGTATTGATTACGTCTTTCATTGTTTGGTATTGATTACGTCTTTCATTGTTTGGTATTGATTACGTCTTTCATTGTTTAGTATTGATTACGTCTTTCATTGTTTAGTATTGATTACGTCTTTCATTGTTTAGTATTGATTACGTCTTTTATTGTTTTTGGATGTTATAACAAATTTTATGTTAAGTTAAATACTTTTTGATTGTAGTTGTGATAGCATTAGTAGGTAGAACAGTATATTTTTTTGATTTGTTGGGTTTGTCAAAAGTAATGAAAAGTACTCAATGAGAATTGGATTCACTATTTAGTAGTTATGTTTATTTAGTAATTATGTTTAGTAATGTTTATGCATTAGTGAGACAACTTCATTTGAGAGTATGTTCAGACTGCTGAACTGCGTTCGTACTTTCCTTCATTCAGATGTTGGAGAATTGCAAATGCCTTTGGCGATTCAAGTCTCACTAAAAGGACCTCCTTTACTAACTTTGAAGACACTTTTATTATTATATGCTTTTCTATTCAGACTAACGTACTAATTTTGTTAGACTCATAATGTCTTGACCAATGTACTCTGTGACCTTCTCCAGGTATCTGTCATCGTGCTCTGTTACCTTGTTGGAATTCCAGGTTTTGCAGGTAGGGCAAACATTGCTCCTGATTTTACTAGAGGCATGCATTAAAGATCAAGGAAAATTATTTCCAATGGTCAAAAATTAAAAGACGTACTTCTGACAGAACAGTGCTTGTATAGTGATAATGTAAATGCATTGCTAAGGATTTTACTAGAGACATGTATTAAAAATTAGAAAGAAAGCGATTGTCAAATGGAATAAAGAAAAGATAAAAAGAAGGCTCATCTGCGTATAATTTATTATTATGAATTTAATAACAATAAGAAGAAATGCATGTTATTCTTCAGGCAAAATTTAATTTTGTTCATCTCTGAGTACTAAAATTCGTACTTTTTTTTTCTTCTTTCAGGTCTGCTACAAATTGTTCGATGAACTAATGAACCAAATGAATAGCCCAATTTTTTCTGATATGACCAATGCAGTTGAAATTATTGCTGGTCCAGAATGTGCATCCTTACAGGTAAGTTATCTTTTACTAATGCACTGTCCCTATCTACAATGTCTTTAATATGAACATGATCGTCATACCAGGCAGTGACATGTTTACCGAGACCTAATAAAAGCTAGTTAACTTTTTGTTTACATCATGTAAAATGATAGAAAAGCTTGAAATTTCAAAAGGCAACTCTCATGTAGAGGCCTTGTTTACAAGTCAGTCTTGCTTCACTGCCATTTTGAGTGGTGATTTTGGCTTTCATTAGCAGTCCTGCTATTGTTCCAGACTAAGGTCAGATAAATAAAAATATAGTACTGGCTACAATGCTATGGTGAACAAGTATGTCTCTGTACACTAGTGTCATGAACTCTATCTCATGGGTGACCCACTAATGTTATGCTGGCATAGCTGGTGGGGTGCATAATGGTTATTGGCAATGAAAATGAACATAACATATTGATATTGAATTTAGGCTGAAGCTGTTAATGTTTATGCATTTATATACTTGCAAAATTGACAGTACTGAATTAGAGCATATGCATAGGTAAGTTAGTAACCTCATTATGAAAAAAGCATTTATCACTCTGGGTGATGGTAAGCAAGTTAGTCGTGTTCATTTATGGAGTTTGATTATCATGAGTGCTTCCCATTGATGTGGCCTTGTGCCAAACTAAGCTATGTTTTGCAAATAACTGTACCTACAACTGGAAAGTTGTCTCTTGAAGAAAAAAATGTGTCAAATTTGGAGTTTTATGGACAGCTGATGACTGAGATCAGATTAGGTTGGTTGACATATCAACCCTTTTATGTTATTTAATGTCAAATAAAAGTCTTATATAACAAAAATTATGATGAATTAATAGATAGGTTGACATAGATTGTGTTTACACTAGATTCAAAAAGGCTGTCGACTTAGGTTAGATTGGTTAATTTAACAGATGTATGAACCCTTGACAAAAATCACAATTAATTAATAGATAGATCAACATAGATGACTTACATTAAGTTGGTTAATTTAACCGACATATCAACCCTTGACAAAAATCACAATTAATTAATATATAGGTTGACATAGATTGTGTTTACACTAGATTCAAAAAGGCTGTCAACTTGGGTTGGTTAATTTAATGACAAATCAACCTGTTTTTGTGTTATTTAATGTCAAATACAAGTTTTATACAACAAAAATCACAATGAATTAATAAATAGATATACAGAGGTCATGTTTACACTAGAGTCAGAAAGATAGACATATATCCAGTTTGCACTTGGGTCAAATGGTTGACATAGGTCTACTTCATACTCAAGTTTGCAAGCATTCACCAAGATGGTGGCTTCTTTTGTGAAGTGGGGTTTTACCCATCTGCATTAAATCCATTCAGCAACAGGAAATGAGTGTTTTCAGTTTTGAATTTACACCGGAAATGCTGAAATAGTATCCAGACAAAATATATATTCAGATAATAAATGTAAGCTTTTTTTTTCATCAGAACAATTATTAGCAAATGACAAAAATCACACTCTTTCATATTTGTGACATTTCTTTTTTTTTTATTGTTTGCACTGTTAAAGGATTTATTGGTGTATCAGACTCATACTTAAATTATAGAAAATATCATGCAGTTATTACAATGCTTCCAGTCTAGTAGACTGGATCTAAAAATATTGTTTACAAGGAGACAAAAGGGTCCACCCACAACTATAATGCTAATTTAATTCTCATAACAAATAAATTTTTAAAAAAATACATATGGTTAAAAAAAAATACATATGGTTAAAAAAAAAAAGAGAACAATTAAAGTTTGGTTAATTTGCATATTAGGACCTGTGCTCAGTTTGCATGAAAAATTTCCTAAATACTAACATTTAGGTATAAATGTACATGCTTCATTCAAAAATAACTTGATAGATTTGATTAAATCTACCATTTTGGAGTTATCGACAGTAAAAGTTTGGATTCATTTGTGTTGTTGGCAGCAGCCATTACTGGCATCGTTTGCATACATTTGCTGAAGAAAGCTAAGTGTGGAAGACTGTAGTTAACAGCCTTTTATTTTTTTTTTTTTTTACTGATCTTACTCGTCTCAATTACTGTGCAAGAGAACTATATTGCATGCGCAGTAATCAAGACAAGTGAATATTCCACAGCAAATGTATGCAAACAACACCAGTAATGGCTGCCACCAACGACGCAAATGAATCCGAAATTTAACTCTCAATAACTCCAAAATGGTAGATTTTATCAAATTTATCAAGTCATTTTCGAATGAAGCATGTACATTTGCACCTAGATATAAGTATTCAGAAAATTTTTATTGCAAACTGAGTGCGGGTTCTAATCTGCAAATTAACCTAAATTTTTTGTGGAAAAAAATGTGTATTTCATAGTAATTTCAGAGTACAGGTGCTGTATATATTGCTGGTGATACATACCAAATGTGAATACAGAATGTTATAATTGAATCTTTTATTAATTTTTTTCTTAAATTTTAAGTAGTTGGTTGATATTTTAATAGTTTAGTGCACAGTTTATACATTAGCAGATAGTTCAAAGGCACAAAAGAACATTGCCTGCAGTACACTATATTAAGAGGAATCATTTGTGTTCACTAGATGATTGTGTGAATCTGCCAATAATTGCTTCTGCATCCAATTCATCTAAGAATTCCTTTTCAATGGATAGCAACATGTATGATTATAAATTCTCCTAAGAGAGTGAATTCTTTAACCTTGTCTTTATGATCTTTAACTTTGAAAATGTCCTCTCACATTGGACTTGAGTAACTGATAGTGTGCAGATGACTTTATAAAGTTCTTATTCTTTTTTATTACTAAAACCATTGTCTGTGTTTGTTTCTTTATTGCATTTTTATTTAATGTAGAGGGCCACTGTATGCTAGTATTATGAGTACAGGTTCATCTACCAAAGTCAGAAATTGAGAGCTCTGTATGTTGGATAAGTTTCTGGGGTCATTAGTCCACCAAATAATACTATATGACATGGGTCTTATATACCAGCAAATACAATATCTACTTAAATTTGATAGAATTTTTAATCTTTTTCACCCAGAGTAAATGTCCTTCCCATTAATGATTCTGAAAACTAGTCAGCATATTTAATATGGAATCAAAAAGGTAACACCAAAAGACAAAGATAGCAGCAAAAAAAAAAAAATGAAAAAAATGGTAATAAATGAACGTAAAAATATGTATGTAGGTAAAGTGATACGAACAATGCTTGGAGGGCAAAAGGCTTCAGATATTTATTTATTGATTGATTTATTATTTACTTATGACATCCGATCATGATTTATTTTGCTAAGTGTCTTTTGGATACTCATAGTCTCTGTGAGGTTCAATGAATTTAGTAGTCTGATAGAGGGAGAAAATTTCAGTAATAAGAGGAAAGCTGACATAAGAGGCCACATCATGTTGAAACACTAGTTCCCATACGATCACCGAAGTTAAGCAACATTGAGCCTGGTCAGTACCTAGATGGGTGACCACTTAGGAATACCAGGTACTCTAAGCTTGGATGAGCTGGTGGTGTAATGGATAATGACTCTGAATTGTTTCACACAAATACCCTTGGGAATGGTATGAATCCACCTCTTCTCCCCCAATATGGGTTAATTAGTAAGACTTGTATAACTAAACCATTATTATCTCCCCAAAAACAAATTCTTACAATCTAAAAATATTTTCTGGCTTTAAATAACTTTCAAATGGTTGATAAGCCATAGAAAACAAATCAATCAAATACTGATTAACTACACAGGCACTTTTACACTTTTAGATTTATTTACAGTATTTGGAATATAAATGTATAGAAACTACTGTGACTACAAAATGAGAGATTAATTTATATATTAATTGCAATATAGAATTAATCCCCCATTTTATATCCATTTTGTAATTTCTTTATCAAATTCTGATTGGGTATGAATCCACCTCTTCTCCCCCTAATATGGGTTAATTAGTAAGACTTGTATAACTAAACCATTATTATCTCTAAAAAAACATTCTTACAATCTAAAAATATTTTCTGGCTTTAAATAACCTGAAAACGGTTGGTAAGTTGTAGAAAATGAATGAATCAATTAATTAAAGCTTTTTTCAAACTAAAAACTCTGAAACATCTTACTCAAGGACTCAACTGTAAAAAAGCTGAACACTAAAATAGCTACTTAAAGAAGATTCCACAGACTGACAACTTCTAAAAGATTAAAATAGTCACCAAAGAGCAAGGATTTCTCTTCATATTAACTGCTGGTACACTTTGCCATGAATTTAAAAAAAAATTGTGGCTCTCTACAAATTTCATCATCATCATCATTACTATTATTATTATTAATAGTAGTAGTAGTAGTAGTATCATCTGTGAATTGTCATGACTACTTACATCAGAATGATCTTCTCCATGGTTATGAATTCACAGTAGTCTTTCTAGACTGGCTGCTACCCAAAGGGAGAGATCCCAGTTTATTCCACTTTTTAACCCATAGCTTGGAGGAGAGGAGATGGATTTATGCCCATCTCAAAATGTCCATAAGCAAAAGTGAATGTTATGAATTAGAACAAAATTTCCACTTTACATACTGCTAACTGTTACACTACCTGCACATCCCGATTTGCCATACTGTATTGGCCAACAAAATGAGCCTCAGACCAATACTTCTGTAGATCACTGGGTACAGCCACACTTTGTGATCTTGTGCCAGACTAGGCCGAGTCCGTTAGGAAACACTTTCCTCTTGACCTTATGTTAGTAGCAAATAAATTTATGGAACCAGTAATCAGTATCTGAGTTCAAACATGGGTGACTTTTCAAGATTAACCACTGACATAGTTGCACTAATACTCACAACATTTAGTAATTACACACAAACCTATTATTTTCAAATAATTATTACATTCATGTACTTGCAAAATCGGCAGAACTGTATTAGAGCATATCCAAATATAAATCGACAAGTTCATAGCCTGATGATGAAAAAAGCATGTATTTTATGAAACAAACATTTAATTCATAACATAATCTCTTTCTTTGTCAATGCACTTAATTAAGAGTTGAATATAATGGCTCATCAATAAGTCTGCTCCCGAATGATAAAAAAAGCAGTTATTTTGGGCAAAAAATCGTTATTCTTTAATTCAATATAATCTCATTCCTTGTCAAATCACTTAATTCAGAGTTGAATATATAGGCGCATCAATAAGTCTGTAGCTCAATGATGAAAAACGCATTTATTTATGCAACAAATATCTGTTGTTAACATAATCTGTTTCTTTGTCAATGCACTTAACTCAATGCTCCTGAATAGAACACATAGCTCAAGTATTATGCTGTGAAAATTTCATATCAAATTTCAACTTATAACCGTGTCAGGCTACGTACTTATTGATTCAATATCTTCTGTATGTTTCTATTTTGATTATTGTCGTGTTGATCAGCCAAAACCGAATTTCGAATAAAAAGGAAAGTCACTCAGACGAAGAAATAGATAAAATATCTCTTGAAAATGATTTGAGTATTTTTACTTACCCTTTTTTTTTCATGTCACCTTTATTTTGCATGACACTGACAGTTAACTCTAACCTTACCAAAAAAAAAAAAAAAAAAAAAACCCATAAAAGGCAGGGTTGGGAAGAAAGATGGTTGAGAAGGAAAAAGTGTGTTTGCAAATCTCAAATTGACATTGTTAATCGCATTAAGCGTGAAACAGTATATCTGGATTGAAAACTTTTCTTCGCCTCGTTGCTTTCCACGCGCTTCTGATGAGGTAGGTGAGGATGTAAGCAATAAATGACTAAATCAATCGCAAGTAAGAGTTGACAGGACTCCGGCTGTTCAAAGATAAGTAGATAAAGAGACTTAGGTTGCTTTTTATTATTTTATTGTTGAAATAAAATAAAAAAAAGGTTTTACCATACGTATTTAGGGAAATTTGTTTCGTTTAAATTTGAATTTTTGAAATTGCAACATGTGTGAGCACAAATTTATACTTAGAAACTGCTATATCTATCTCTACCTATCTAATCACTGATTCATCTATGTCTGTTCATAGCTATCTATCTCGGTCTGTTCATATCTCTATTCATATCTTTGTGTCTGTTCATATCCTGCTTTCTATCTATCTATGTTCATATCTATCTATCTTTGTTCATATCTTTCTATCTATCTCTGTTCATATCTATCTATCTCTGTTCATATCTATCTATCTCTGTTCATATCTATCTATCTCTGTTCATATCTATCTATCTCTGTTCATATCTATCTATCTCTGTTCATATCTATCTATCTCTGTTCATATCTATCTATCTCTGTTCATATCTATCTATCTATCTATCTCTGTTCATATCTATCTATCTATCTATCTCTGTTCATATCTATCTATCTATCTATCTCTGTTCATATCTATCTATCTATCTATCTCTGTTCATATCTATCTATCTATCTCTGTTCATATCTATCTATCTATCTATCTCTGTTCATATCTATCTATCTATCTATCTATCTATCTCTGTTCATATCTCTAACTCTGTTTCTATCTATCTGTTCATATCTCCAACTCTGTCTGTTCCTTTCCTATCTCAACTCAAAGTGTCTCCTTTCTTCACATCTACTTCATCCATCAAAATGTACAGCTTTTATAAAATGAAACAAGAAAAGAAAAATATCCCATCAATACGTCAATCACATTTCAGAGCTTTTTTGATTTCTGTCTTTTATATATTTTTTGTTTGCTATGCATGTGCAAGCAGTAGAGAAAGAACCAAAATGGCGTACCACTGACAGGTGGGGCCATTGTCATACTGTGCGATGTAACCTTTTCACGGCCTATTGCTATCAATGTAGTGTGACAGATGAACCAAGTGTTGAAAATCGACTTATTAAACCGTTGAAGCATGTTTCCTTACGTATATCAACAGTTTCTCGTCAGGGAAAGCAAACGGAATTGACAGCTGGCTGTCACTTGTTGCTTGAGTGCCGACAGCGGAAACTCGTTTGACAGTCGAGATGATCTTTGTTTAACGCGTTCTGTCAGCCGTAATCATTAATTCATTACTTACATCCTATTTACTTTACTTATATTACCGATTGATCGAATTGTTCTTTCTTGTTCACCTTTTGTTTTTATGTTTTTTCTTTTGTTTCCGCTGTGTGTGTTCTGATTTCGATCTGACTTTTTCTTTCTTTTCGTTTCGTTATTTCAGTTTTTAAAACCTCTTCATCGTCCCCCTCCCAACCAATTTTCGATTTTTTCCGCTTCAACTTTCTCTTTATTCTTCCTTTCTTTTCTATTCTTTCATTATTTCTTTCTTCTTTTTTTGCATTTCTATCTTTCTTTTTTTATTTATGTTTTTCTTAGTTTTACTTTTACTTTTTCGTATATCTTTTTTTTCTGTTTTCTCTCTTTCGTTTCGCTGTTTTTTAACGTTTGTTTTACTTTTCAGTTTTCACCGTTAATTTTTTTCTTCTCCCCACCTTTCTCTCTATAATATCTTTATCTCTCTACCTTCCCATTTTGTTTATTTCCTTCCCTCTTGTTTCTTTCTTATTTTTTTGTGTCTTTCTTTTTCCTCTTTTGGTGTTCTTTTCTTCCTCTTTGGAAAGCAATTTCTGTTCTATTTTCTTTCTTACTTTGTCTGTATTTTTTACTTCTCTTATTCAAATATTTTTTCTTTCGTTATCATGTCTGTCTTTTAAACACATTACAGAGTGGTCCGAAAGTCTTGTCACCTCTATATGATATTTTCTATTTCAGATAGATGGTTGACACTAGGTTGGAAGAGAGGTAAGGGGGTGACAAGACTTTCGGACCATCCTATATAATGATTATACAGCTGGTTCTTCATATCTGATAAATTTGTTGATTTGGGAATAAAACAGCTTTGGAGTGAATCACTCTTCAAAAAACAAAATGGATATTAGGAACGTTCGATCATGGCTCTCCACAACTTCCTATTCTTTGTAGCACATTAAGATTTATCTTTTTGTTATCCCTCCTAATCCTTGTTGTGCCACCCATTTAAACAAGCTCATTAGGTAGGTTATTTGATGCTTTCCTCTATCCCTCTTGTGTTTAATGTCCTGTGAATGTGTCGGAGTTAGCTCCTCCTCGGTTCCTTAATCCTTCAGCAGGGGTCTCTCTCCCCTGGCTATAAATACTGGCTGACCCTTCGCCTCAATATCTTTTTTCCACTTAGGCCTTGGGCCGCCACCTCGAGTGGAGGTGGGGTAAATCTCTCTTTTCAACTAACACCAATATGTGACCTCTCACAGATTCAGCGTTTCCCAAATTCTGGGAACACACTAAGAACAATACACGTACATACAAACGCTCACAACACACACACACATTATTTCTCCACACATACACTATGTAACTGTACATGTCTTTGTTTAACTTGTTATTAATATATATTTGTTTACACATATATATCGGTCTTGTTTGTTTTCTTTGTCTTCTTTGGACTTAATTAAAGTCCAACATTCTCATGTAGCTGGACCGGCTAGCAGGAAATTTTAACCTTCTGATACCTCTTCACATCTTCAACCCACGGTCCGCTACAAATGTCAAATTCTCCAAGCCCTCTTTCCGTGGTGTTTATCGCATTATTGGAGAGTTTCAAAAAGAGTAGCAGCATGTAGAGAAATATAAACGCATTCTCTGAGGAGAGTTTTGTCCAAAAGAAAAAAAAAATGTATTTTATCATGATGAAAGGCTTAAAAATATAGTTAATGATCATTAAAACCAACCAGATCTTATGGACTATCTTAGAACTCTGGCTCATAATCTTTCATTATAAATTATCCATATATTCTATATTTTAATAAATTTTGAATGTTTCCAATGTGTAAACACTATTTAAATGTTATTTAGTAAATGTTTAGAAATAAAGATATTTCCCCAATTTTTTTTCAAATTCTCCCAAAGACTATTTTTCAGGATTCTGATCTTTCAGGATTTTGATACATTCGGTATTTTAAATTTCAGGATTTCAACATTCAGGATTATAACCTATATATATATATATATACATATATATTTAGTATTTTTATTTGATTTATTTGTTTATCAGCATATCAACTCTTCATGGGTCCTTTAATGCCAAAATTTAATTTTTCTTTGAAGTAGCTTTGAAATAATAAAAATATGATGTATGTTATTCTGCTTCCACAATTGAGTATATGGTAAATGATACTCAGCTTTTGTGCATATACATGTTTGTGCGGACATCATCACTAGAGGTGGTGGTGGTATGTGTCTTTCATGTTGTAGTTTTGTTAAAGATATATTTTGGAATACAGCTTGATTTCTTTAAGAAACTGTAGGATATTATATAGAGTAATGTCATGTAAAAATTCTTTCATGTTGGTCGTTTGACTTATTTTGTTTAACAGCGTATTAACCTCTATGGGTTATTTAATGCTGAAATTTAAATATTTTGAACACAATTTTATGACTTCAACTAAGTATATTTTGAATGGAATTATATGCCTTCAACTTCACATAAAATGTCAGTCAGTTATGTGCCATGTGTGATATACACTTAGGCGATCATGTATCTTTCGATACATGACTGACGAGGCAGATGTTTTCCTGCAGTAGACCAGTTGCCATCCAAAGCTATAGAACCTGGCCTGTCCTGCTATTTACCCATAGCTGGGGGAAGAAGAGTAGGTTTCATACCTTTCCCAAGAGTATTAGTATGTAAGTGAATGTAATGGACTCAACTGGAATTCAAACTTGGCTCTCCAGTTTCTCATTCTGAGCCGCTATCCATCACTCCATCATGCCTCCTAGATAAAATGTAGTGTTGGCAATTCTACTATAAAATGTATTGCTGTTAATTTTCTTTAAAATTCTAATTTTCATAATTTTACTATAAATATGTGTTGTTAGTAATTTTTTTATATAAATATGTATTTTAATACTTTCAGAGTGTTTTGCTTTTGTTTGTGGGTTCACTATTTGCCCATAGCTGGGACCCTAACATGTGCTACCACCCTGGATCAAGGTGAACCTAGGAACAACAGCAATGAAGAAGTGGTTCCACACTCCTTAAAACCTCCAATTTCCCAATCTTGCTGCTGGATATAGTTTATCATTATAAAATATGTATTCAGATGCCTGAGTAAAGGGAGTATGTATATGTGCAGGTCATGTACAGGTGTCATATTATGCTTCTGGGCATGTTATGATGACCACATCATTGGAGAATTGATTGAATTAAATCATCGATTCTGATTTCATTCAACTGTCCATTTGGTTATATACATATGCTGGCGAAAGAAAGAGATCTGTTTTTAAATTGTTGCTTAGTTTCTGATTGGTTCATAAGTCATGAACTCAATTCCTGGTTGGGAACAAATCTTGTCTGATTAACTCACTAGTCTATGATGTTTGTATCCTTGTTAGGGCCATTTCTAATAAGTTTGTCAAACTGTGATATCATATCCTTGTTGAAACTGTTTCTGACTGGTTTATTATTTCATAGCCTCCAAATATTTTTAGAGATGGTGAATTCCTGTTGTGTTTATTATATTCACTTAATTACAAATACTTTTTGGAAAAGTATGAATCCATCTCTTCCCCCCTGTAATGAGTTAATTAGTAAAACTTGTATCACTGAACCATGATTATACCCCCCCCCCCCAAAAAAAAAATTCTTACACTCTAAAAATATTTTCTAGTTTTTAATAACATGCAAAGGGTTGATAAGCTCTGAAAAATGAATGAATCAGCCAAAATTAAACTCTATGGCCTTTCATATGTACATAAGATAATCTTTGAATTGATTAGACGTTGCTGCCAATCTAGTTCTGTGCTTAAATTCATAAAGTCTAGGTACCATAGCAAAGAGCTCCTCTGAACAATAACCATGAAAGTATTCATAGAAAAGCACAGGGAAGCTATGTCATGGCTGGGAGAAGGTGACTGAAGCTGAGACACCAGGTCAGGACCAATAATATTGCTGATTCTTCTTTGGATTTTATTGAGAATATCTAAATAAATAGCAGGAGCATCTGATGATTTCTGGCAGCAGTATTAAAGGCATAGGCAAATGGTAGGCTTATAAATATGTAAGATAGATTCAGGACAGAAAGATTGTCTAGCATGACTAAGTGAACCAACTTTCTTAGCATCAGACCTAGTAATGGATTCAATATAATCTTTCCATTTCATGTCAGCTGAGAATGTTAGCCTGAGAAGGCACAACAGGTCACTTTCCTGGAGGTTAGCATCAGCCATGCTGATGGAATGCAGAGAGGCGTCTCTTAATTTCATAAATTAATGATTAAAAAATTTTTTTATTTTATAAGAAATATTTATTTTTTAACATCATCTCCTCCTGTGTCAATGCACTTAATTCAGTGACAGATATTAATAACAGGGACCAAACATCCTACAGTGAAATTTCAGATTAAAATCCAGAGAAAAACTGTATGTCAGGCCGTGGATGTAATTGATCCACTGTTGGATATCTGAGTTATCGTATAATGTATGATTGTATATTAATCAAATATAAGAATATTATGGAATAAAATGGAGAGAACATGCCTCAAAAATCATCATTCGAATTATCTAACTTACTAGTGCTTGAACACAGATCATTGGCATCAGTAAGAAAGAAACCATCTCTCCACCCACCAAGTTAAAGCTCATTCTTTTTCAGCTCCTTTCTTTGCTTTTTGTGTCATGTACTTTTCAACCATACACACACACACACACACACACACGTTGAAGGATTAGTTTCCAGTTGAAATACATTTTTAACAGAATTCCACGTCTACGTTTTTTTCTGGGTTCACTGATTAGCAAGCATTCAGCTTGATGGTAAGCCATTGGTAATTATTGTTCAACTGTGCCCTGCAGATATATATTTTCTCGTTCTTCCGCCATCTTAGTGATTTTAGCTTAATTTCTTTCAATTACATTTTGCTATAATGACCTTAATACCTATTAAGAGGACTGCAGTGACTAGGAGCTTACTACTACGAAAGTAGATGGGGTTTGTTAGGTTGTCTTTTGGCACTGACATGTTTTGGGTCAAATGGAGTGTTTTTTGGATTTTTTTTTTAATTATCTTTAATTTTATTATTTATTTATTTTCTTTTAGTTTCATTTTCAATTTTGTCTTCGGTGTTTTATTATATTCTTCAGTGAATTCGATTCATTTTGTTAAGTGAAACTAAAAAAGTAAATTGCAGAAAGGGGTAAGAATGGTGAAGGGAATAAGAAATGAACACAGTAGATAGGAATGTGCTTAGTGGAAGGAAAAAGGAAGAAGAAGGTAAAGGAGAGAGAGAGAGAGAGGTGATAATGAGAAAGAAAAAGAAGTGATCAGAAGAAAAAGACAAGAAATAGAGATGGGAGATGAAAAAGAAGAAGAGTGTAAATGGAGAATGAGAGAAAAATGCAAACGATAGGAAATTAAAAGAAGAAAAAGGAAAGATTGTAAAAAAATGTACAAAGAATAAAAAAGAAAAAGAGATGAAGAGCAGAAAAAAAGGAAATTAAAAAGATAGAATTTGAAGGAAAGACTGAAAAATGAAGAAAAATAAAATGAAAAAGGAAAATAAGAGGAAAAATAAGGAAAAGAAGAAAAAAAGGAAAATAAGAGGAAAAATAAGGAAAAGAAGAAAAAAATGAAAAAGGAAAATAAGAGGAAAAATAAGGAAAAGAAGAAAAAAATGAAAAAGGAAAATAAGAGGAAAAATAAGGAAAAGAAGAAAAAAATGAAAAAGGAAAATAAGAGGAAAAATAAGGAAAAGAAGAAAAAAAATGAAAAAGTAAGGTGTGTTTGAAAATGGAGAGAAAAGAAAGGAAAGGATGAAAAAGATGGAAATAAAAAAACAATTGAGAGAATGAAAACAAAAAGAAACAAATTGAGAGGGAAATTCACGAGGACTAAGAAAAAGTAAAGAAAAAGAAACAAAGAAGAGAAAAAATAAAATGGAAGAAAGAAGAGAATAAAAAAGAAAGAAGATAATGAAAAAAATAACAAAGTAGAGAATGAAAAACATGAAGAAAAAAAAAAAAACAAAGGAAAGAAAGAGAGGGAGAAAACAAGAAAAACAAAAAATATTTGTACCCCCAGTTCAAGTGTCTTAACTTCTTGTTTGCTTTATTTTGACAATCCATAAACTACTTTTCTCTCTCTCACCTGTTTCTTTGTATTGCTGCTTCCTTTTCATCTATTTTTCTCTCTCTCTTTCTCTCTTTTATTTAGTCTACCTTCTCTTTTTTTACTCTTGCTCTTTTCTCTCTTACATGTCTTACCCTTATTCTTTCTTTTCCTTCGTCTCCTTCACTCAAACTTTTGTTTTAGCTCTCTCCTCTTTTATTTCATTCTATTTTCTTCCTCCCTTTTTCTCTATTTCATTTTATAACTGCCGTTTTTTATTCTTTATATGTATTCATAGGCTCTCTTTTTAAAATATATCTTGATTTCTTTTCATTACCCTCTCTTCCATTTTCATTCTCTCACTCTCTCTCTCATTTTTATTCCTCTCTTTCTCATTTTCAAACTCTCTTTTTGTTTATTGTATTTTCTTCATTATTTTTTTCTTTGTTCACGTCTATTTTGCTGCTGTTTCTCTTTCTCTATCTTCTTCTTTCACATTTGTTTACTTTCTATCTTTTATAATCTTTCTAGTTCACTTTTCCTTTTCTCTATCTTCTGTTTTTGCATTAACTTTCTTTCATTCTTTTTTCCTCTTTCCCCGCTTTTTTTCATTTTTATTTTACTGTATTTTCTTTTTCTCTATCTCCTTTGTTTTCTTCTTTCTCTCACCAATACACCTTCTGATTTTGATTTCACATCTTTTGTCACCTTAGCTTACTATCTCTCATTTACTTTCTTCCTCCACCAATTTTTTTGCCTCTCTTTGTTTCTCATCTCTATCTCTTTCTTTGTTTCTTTTCCTCTTTGTTGTCCATCTCCCCCCCATTTTTACCTTTCCAAGTAAATAACACTCTATGTTCAACCATTCATCCTGATCATCATCATCTCTAATCTCTTCCATTTCTTCATTCTCCAAGTCACTTTCTTCCAAAATTAAAATGAAAATAGCCTTTGTTAACATCCCTCAGTCAGTTATGTGCCGTATGTGATACACGCTTAGGCGATCATGTATCTTTCAATACATAACTGATGAAGCAGATTCTTTTTCCTGCAGTAGGTTACCATTTCTTTCTGAGGTAGACCAGTTGCCAACCAAGGCTATAAAACCCAATCTGTCCTGTTATTTACTCGTAGCTGGTGGTGGTGGGGGGGGAGATGGAGAAAAAGAGGATACATACCCTTCCCAAGGGTATTAGCATGTAAGTGAATGTAATGGATTCAACTGGAATTTGAACTCGGCTCTTCGCTTTCTCAATCTGAGTCGCTATCCATTACTCCACCGTTCACGACATGGAGATAGCGGAGGTTCACTCATTTCTGAAAACTAAAAGAAAAAACAATGAAGTGAGAAGAAAATAAAAATGCTTAACCTTCTTAAAAAGAAAAAAATAAATAAATGTGGTCCCATTTGTGCAGTTTTTAGCTGTTAAAAAGCAAGAAAAAAAATAACAAAAGTGAATAGAGAAAGGGGATTCATAAATACAAGTGCTTTTCTCACTCTCCATTAGTAAACCCTTCTCTCACTTTCTCCTCCATCTCTTTTCTTTCTCCCTCTTCTTTCATCAGCATAACTTTGTTTTCTTCTTCTTCTTCATCCTCTCTCACTCTCTTTCTTCCTCTCCCTCTCTAACTTATTTATCAGCATATCTTTACATTCTCCTTTCCATTACTCTCTCTTCTCCCCTTTTCTCCTTATACTGTCTTTATATTCCTCCTCATCTGTTTCTTTACTTTTTCCTTCCCTATCTCTTTCTCACTCCTTATTTATTCATCACCACAACTTTCTTTCCAGCCTCATCCTCTCCTCTTTCTTTCCTTCCTTTATCTCTACTTACCAACCTTTTTCTCTTCTCACTCCACCTCCTTTTATTCTATCTTGCCTTTTCTGTTTCCTTTTTTTCCTCCTTCCCTATTTATTCATCAGTATAATTTATCTTCTGCCTCATATTTTATTTCTTTTCTTCTTTCTTCTTATTACTGAACATATCTCTGTCTTCATCCCCTTTCTCATTCCTCTACCTCATTTCTCCTTATTTCTTACTGTATCTTTAACTTCCTCCTTATCTTTTTCTTTATCCTATCTTTCTTTCTTATTTATTAACAACTTTACTCTCCTCTTCTACCACCTCTCTTTTCTCTGACTTTGTCCTGATTTCTTAATGTAACTTTTTCTTTATCTTCTTTCCTTCTCTTAATCTAGTAGTATATCCTTTTTCTCTTAGTTAGCTCCCTCTCTCTTTCTCTTTGTTATTTCTTCTCTCTCTCTCTCTCTCTCTGAATCACATCTACAGTATATTTCTTTCTGTTATTTTATCAATTAGTAAATGTTACTGATTAATAAATGCCTCATGTTTTGGTGGTAAATCGAAAGAGGTTGATCACATAACCAGTTTCCTTGCCAGAAAAGTGTGTCTTGTCAAATGAATGGTATTTGGTAGCAGGCACAGGCACCATTTCGTGGTTAGGATAGTGGCAGGGAAATACTATTTGACCTTGGTAAAGAATTCAACTGATTAATTACCATTCAATCTTTACATTGGTGCAGGTCTCTTGGATTTTTTTTTTTTTTGGTGGTGGTGGTGGTGGTGGAGTATCATTTTTTTGGGGAATGAGGGGATATGTTGGTCTCTATTTTCACAGCATTTTTCAGTTTTATTTCCATTTTTTTGTTTTATTACATTTTTCTTTACTTTCTTTTCTATTTTTTTTATTCTTATTTTCTTCCTTTTTCTATCAACTCCCCCCCTTTTTCTTTGGTTTCTAGGCTCATTTTTTTCATTCCTTCTTCCTTTATTTCTTTCTAATCATTTTATGTTTTTCTTTTCTTTTTTTTCCATTACTCGTGTTTTGATTCTTGATCTTTCTTTGTTACTTTTATTCTTCTTCTGAATTCCATTGTTTAGTTCTAATTTTTTTCTTCCCTTGTAGACTCATCTTCTCTTCTCTTTTTTTTTTCATATGTTTTCTTTACTTTTAGTCTTTTTATCTCCATTAAATCCCTTCTTATATTCAACCCCATAATTTTTTACTTTTATGTTTCTCCTTTTCTATTTCAATTTATTCTGCAATCATTTTTGTTATTTTCTTTCTCCCCATTTGTTTTTGTTCTTTTATTTTTGTTCTTTTATTTTTGTTCTTTTTCTTTATAGTTTCCTTTCTTATTTTTTTGTTTTTTATTTATTAGTTTTTGCCCTTCTTTTCTTCTCATTCTCTTGTTGTTTTTCTTTTCATAAATGTATAAAACTTCTTTGACACATCATTTCTTTGTCAAGAAATTTCTTATCATTGATGTTGGTCACTCTTTATATTATTATTATTATTATTATAATTATTATTATTATTATTCACACATATAACAGCAGCTGAAACAACAGGAAGGATTTGCCCATCAGCAGACACCAATTTTCAAGTGTTACCTGAATTTTGCACCAACTGCAATCTACAGACAATTAAGATTGTAATACTCTGAAGTTCATGATTGGTGTGAAACACAGAGTAACTATCGTAGATCAGTGTTTCTGGACATATTCTTGGTGGTTGTTACAGCTCAGCTCTGTCTTGATTTGGTTTCCTATTCTGGGTTTCTTAATTCTATAGGCCTCGAACACTGATGGTTTTGGTTAAGGAAAATGTCTTTCTTTTTTTCTTTTTTGCAGGCTTTGTATTGGTAGGGAAAGTTTTATGAACTTTCACTTTACATTTTACTTAGTTTATTATGGGAAAATGATATATAAATTTTTATATATCCAAAACAATTTAGGGAAAACCATAACCAATTAGGAAAAGTTCTCATATGACACATTTCATCCTTTAAGACTTTGTCAATTTTATATATATATATATATACAAATGTAATGAACAAAAATAATGTAAATTCTAACGTTCACAGCATTAATTCAAAAGAGGGCTCAATACCAAGATTAGAGCAATAATTATTTATTATAATTTTTACATATGGACAAAACAACTTACTCACTACAACGATGCATTCTTGTTTCAATGCGCATGCATCTTGACTGGTGAGAACCAAAGATGATAAACATTATTGGTTCTCAACAGCTGAGATACATGCATCTTTGTAGTAAGTTGTTTTGTTCATATGTAAAAATTATAATATATATATATATATATATATATATTTTTAAGTCCCGAAACACAGAAATTTCTGTGTTGCAATGTAAAATATTTTAAAATAAAAATATCATTAAAAATATAGATATATATTTTCTGTATATACCTTATTTTTATAAATGGAAAACATTAAAATAATTGTCAAACTTAATCCATTTCATAATGTATTGTCATTGTTTACATTAAGATATAATTTGTGAGCAGTTATGATCAATTGAGAAAAATCAGTCACATATTTTCTAGGAAATTTTTCAAACATTCAGGCTGCTAAATGTAATTAATACTGTTTAATTAAAAAACAGAGCATTTACTTAAATTATATCTACAAAAATAATGTCTAAACAGAAAATATATTTAAATAATTGTCGAACTTAATCCATTTCATCATATATATATATATATATATATATATAAAAATATAGTCTTAAAATGTGCTATATTTATGGGATAAAGTGCTCAATATCAGAGATAGAGCGTGTGTAAATATAAAAGTGAACATAGAATTCAACACTTAGAGGTGACAGTCTGTTTCATGCTAGATGGCCTGATGATTGCATCTAGCATGAAACAGACTGTCACCTCTAAGTGTTGACTTCTATGTTCACTTTTATATATATATATATATATATATATATATATATATATATATATATATATATACACACACACACACATTTTGAAAGTATCACCCAAAGAGACAGTCAGGTCAAAACCATGGTCATGTATTTTAATTGACATCCTGATTTTTAAACTTAAAAGCTCTACATGTTATTTTTATTTTTACTTATATTTTTTCTCATATATATTGAGCACTTTTTAATACTACTGTTCCCTGGTCTGATTCAACTCTGACCATTAACCTTTATGCATTAATATATATATATATATATATATATATATATAAAGCCAACATGCAAATTTTTAAAAATGAAAAGAAAATAGTTAGCTCATGACCTTTCCCACTGCCATAACATACCTTTACCTGTGACTTTTCTATAAATACTTTTATTGTAATTGTTCTGATAAACCTTCCTCTATGGTACTTAAACTTTATGAATTTAAGTGCAGTACTAGATTGGTAGCAATGTCTCATAATTTTACAGTTGAAATGGCTAGATTTAACTGTAAGTTCTATGCTAACAGTGTCTTCCATTGCACTTCTTGCTTGTGAAACTCTCTCCTGGCTTCTGGTCAATTTTGATCTTCAATAACTTAAATGCAATGTTAATTGTTATCTTCTGTCTTCTTAATTCCTGTTCTTTTATTGTTCTCTTTCTTTAATAATGTTTTTTTTTCTTTCTCATGTTCTCTAGCATTAAGCAACCTCTTGTGTCTTAGTGGCTTTACCAATGTTTGGGGTGAAATGATTAAAAAAAAATATCTTCGAGTAATAGAATCACAAAATTGAGAAAAATTTATTAAACATGTTTCATCCTTGAGTGTGATTAAATCCTTTTAAAGGATGAAACATGCTACATAAAATTTTTCACCTTTTTTTTTATTCTATTACTTAACATTTAATTGATATATATTATCTCTATCTATAAAAGGCAGGATGTGTGTGTATGTGTGTGTGTAACGAATGCACGGCCACAATTTTCGACGGATTTGCACCAAAATTTACATGCACATGCTCCAAGTTAGCGGGAAGGCTAAGACCAACTTTGCATTTCCCAACTCCCATCGATAGTGAAAATAATCGATTTTTCATGCTTCTACGGCAGTTTTCATGTAGTTTGTGGCTATTTTCTACTGGCCAGAGTGAGAGCCTATAGCTGGCTGCCACGAATAGGCAGGAAGATTCTATTGACCAGCATGAGAGCCAACAGCTGACTGACACGAATGTTAACTAGCATGCTAGCATGCAAAAAAAATCGATAGCTGCATTCGTCACAAGTGGGAAAAATTTAAATCTGCATGGCACTTTACTCCAATAGGCTCATTCGCTTGCTTAAACTCCATGTTGATTCTGATTCCGAAAAGTATTTGTTGTTAACTTTTTTTTTCATTCATTTTTTCCAGTTACGAGTCCTTTTTTTAAAGCTGATCGTTTTGTGTTCATTTTGTTTAGTTCTTTTTTCGTAACAGATTTAATGTTTAGTATAGAGCTTAGAAAAAATTTGCAGTGTAAGATAGGCAAGAAGTCAGGCATGTAGCAACATCAGCATGGCAAAGGGCACTCCTTTAAAGGCAAGAAAGGGCAAAAATATTTTAAGTCAAGTGGTAGCGATTGCTGTATAAGTCGTATGATTTTTTAATCAAGCCCGGGCAACGCCAGGCCATGCTGCTAGTATTTTATAATTTTATGAGAGGAATGCATTTAAAACCATGAAGGAAAGGATTTTTAGTGGTCAGGATTAATGCAAACATTACTAAAAAACAGAATAGGGCTGTGATATATATAATTTATTATAAGATTCAATAATAATGTATATTTCCACTTTTTTTTTTTTCAAGCAGTATATTAATCCTTGCTTTATATTATTACATTTTAATTTGAGGAGACGATTTAATTACTTAAGCTGTTGAAACCTGATCACTGTCCCTGTAAATTTGTGGCAAATTTCACTATTTTAAAATATAGTATATATTTTACCAATTAGGACAGAGGGTGCAAGGGTCAAAATGTGAGTAATTCAAACAAGAGTTTCTTCAATCAAATAAAATGGTATAAAAATTGAATGTGCATCTCAGAAATTCCAATATAAATCTATAAACATTGTTTACACTTGTTTTTCTTTTGTTTTTTTTTTTCAGGTATAATTTTCATCTTTATTGTTTTTATTGTATCATTTCAACAGGTCAGTTCCAAGTCAATTTACTAACAGACAGAATAAGATTATGAAAGTTTGGATTGATTTGTTTAATAAATCTTAATCAAAAATAGGTTGTATGAAGAGTTAGTATTAAAATCATTTCCAATGAATTTCTATTGATGCTTTTAGTATTTGCTTTGTCTCTCTACATGTAATCATTAGAGAGAATGAAAGTGTGGATGGATTTGTTTAATAAATCCTATCCAGAATAGGTTGTATAAAGAGTTAGTATTAAAATCATTTCCAATGAATTTCTATAGATGCTTTTAGTATTTGCTTTGTCTCTCTACATGTAATCATTAGAGAGGATGTAAGTTTGGATGGATTTGTTTAATAAATCCTATCCAGAATTGGTTGTATAAAGAGTTTGTATTAAAATCATTTCCAATGAATTTCTATAGATGTTTGGATGGATTTGTTTAATAAATCCTATCCAGAATAGGTTGTATAAAGAGTTAGTATTAAAATCATTTCCAATGAATTTCTATAGATGCTTTTAGTATTTGCTTTCTCTCTCTACATGTAATCATTAGAGGGAATGAAAGTTTGGATGGATTTGTTTAATAAATCCTATCCAGAATAGGTTGTATAAAGAGTTATTATTAAAATCATTTCCAATGAATTTCTATAGATGTTTTTATTATTTGCTTTGTCTCTCTACATGTAATCATTAGAGAGAATGAAAGTTTGGATGGATTTGTTTAATAAATCCTATTCAGAATAGATTGTATAAAGAGTTAGTATTAAAATCATTTCCAATGAATTTCTATAGATGCTTTTAGTATTTGCTTTGTCTCTCTACATGTAATCATTAGAGGGAATGAAAGTTTGGATGGATTTGTTTAATAAATCCTATCCAGAATAGGTTGTATAAAGAGTTAGTATTAAAATCATTTCCAATGAATTTCTATAGATGCTTTTAGTATTTGCTTTGTCTCTCTACATGTAATCATTAGAGGGAATGAAAGTTTGGATGGATTTGTTTAATAAATCCTATCCAGAATAGGTTGTATAAAGAGTTAGTATTAAAATCATTTCCAATGAATTTCTATAGATGCTTTTAGTATTTGCCTTGTCTCTCTACATGTAATCATTAGAGGGAATGAAAGTTTGGATGGATTTGTTTAATAAATCCTATCCAGAATAGGTTGTATAAAGAGTTAGTATTAAAATCATTTCCAATGAATTTCTATAGATGCTTTTAGTATTTGCTTTCTCTCTCTACATGTAATCATTAGAGGGAATGAAAGTTTGGATGGATTTGTTTAATAAATCCTATCCAGAATAGGTTGTATAAAGAGTTAGTATTAAAATCATTTCCAATGAATTTCTATAGATGCTTTTAGTATTTGCTTTCTCTCTCTACATGTAATCATTAGAGGGAATGAAAGTTTGGATGGATTTGTTTAATAAATCCTATCCAGAATAGGTTGTATAAAGAGTTAGTATTAAAATCATTTCCAATGAATTTCTATAGATGCTTTTAGTATTTGCTTTCTCTCTCTACATGTAATCATTAGAGAGAATGAAAGTTTGGATGGATTTGTTTAATAAATCCTATCCAGAATAGGTTGTATAAAGAGTTATTATTAAAATCATTTCCAATGAATTTCTATAGATGTTTTTAGTATTTGCTTTGTCTCTCTACATGTAATCATTAGAGGGAATGAAAGTTTGGATGGATTTGTTTAATAAATCCTATCCAGAATAGGTTGTATAAAGAGTTAGTATTAAAATCATTTCCAATGAATTTCTATAGATGCTTTTAGTATTTGCTTTGTCTCTCTACATGTAATCATTAGAGAGAATGAAAGTTTGGATGGATTTGTTTAATAAATCCTATCCAGAATAGGTTGTATAAAGAGTTAGTATTAAAATCATTTCCAATGAATTTCTATTGATGCTTTTAGTATTTGCTTTGTCTCTCTACATGTAATCATTAGAGGGAATGAAAATTTGGATGGATTTGTTTAATAAATCCTATCCAGAATAGGTTGTATAAAGAGTTAGTATTAAAATCATTTCCAATGAATTTCTATAGATGCCTTTATTATTTGCTTTGTCTCTCTACATGTAATCATTAGAGGGAATGAAAGTTTGGATGGATTTGTTTAATAAATCCTATCCAGAATAGGTTGTATAAAGAGTTAGTATTAAAATCATTTCCAATGAATTTCTATAGATGCTTTTAGTATTTGCTTTGTCTCTCTACATGTAATCATTAGATGGAATGAAAGTTTGGATAGATTTGTTTATTAAATCCTATCCAGAATAGGTTGTATAAAGAGTTAGTATTAAAATCATTTCCAATGAATTTCTATAGATGCTTTTAGTATTTGCTTTGTCTCTCTACATGTAATCATTAGAGGGAATGAAAGTTTGGATGGATTTGTTTAATAAATCCTATCCAGAATAGGTTGTAATAAAGAGTTAGTATTAAAATAATTTCCAATGATTTTTTATGGATCTTTTTCGTATTTTCTTTGTTTCTCTACATGTAATCATTGGATTGAAATTTTATCTATTTGTTTAATAAATCCTGGCCGTGACAGTGTAACCTGTGTCTGTTACATAAATAGCAAACCATAGAAAATAAATTGAAAACTAAACTTGAAGATATCAGCTGGAGTTTATATTCAGTTTCCATGTTCATTATCTAAAACATATACCGCAATATATATTAATAAAAACTTGTGACAAAATATTAGGTTAAAACTCTGAAATCAAATGAATTTAGATTAATACTCAGATTTCTTCAAACCATTTATTTTCCTTGATTCTCTGTTTGTCTCTGTTTCCTTTTAATTTAATATAAGATAGAATCAGGCAGTGAGCTATCATGAGAGTTGTTTTCTTTTTTGTCTTTGACATATTATTTGCCTAGTTGCATCCAAATTATCTACTTTGCCTTCATATTCTTTTTCATGCAAATATCTATCATATTTTTATCTTCCCAAATTCTCCCAATCAATGTTGGAACATTCTTTAAATATATATATATATATATATATATATATATATATAAGACAAAAAATAAAAAGAATGACAAAATTTAAATAAAACTGTCTGAAATAAATTCCCCCACCTTTAAATAATTCAAATAAAAGTAATTTTTCACTGGAAATCTTACAAATTTCTCTTCTGATTTCAAGATTTTTTTTCAAAATTTTCCTTTCTTTGCTTCGTCTTTCATTAATTTTCAAACAACCTACAATTTCCATCATTATCTTTTGAAGCATTAAAACTACCTACAATCTGTCATTCTTATCGTGTTTGAATTTCTTTACTCGTTTCTTTTCTTTTTTAAATTTCCCGTCTTTATTGTCATTTTCAAATCACTTTTATGAAAATATAGGTTGTTCGCATATTGTCTTTTCTATACATTTCTTTGATATTTATTCTGTGATTTACATATTTCAGTGGTAAATCAAGAAATACTTAGTTGTTATTTGTTTTATTTTAAATAAGTCTTTTTATAATCAGTGGAATTTTCAACACTTCCATGTGCCTTCGGTTCTTTTAAAATGCAATTTACTTAACTTCTTTTTTTGTTTTTGGCTTGTTTTCTCAAAACTTATTCCTGGAACTAGCATTGTCTTTTATTGCTTAACTTTTGAATGACATCTAGGTTAGATGACACGTTAACCTCCTCCAAATTTGTTTTGCTTTTTTGAAAATCTTTTTTTTTCTTCCCGTTGCATCTTTTACTTTCTCTTCTTGATTTTAAATAATTTTTATTTTCATTAGTTATTTTTTTAAAAAAAGTTTTTGTTTTTCTTCCACCTCTCATTTCTTCCATACATACATATATATATATATATATATATACATACATATACACACACACACACACACACACACACACACACACACACACATTATAAATATATATATACACACACACACACACACATATATATATATGTATGTATGTATATATATATATATATATATATATATATATAAAAACAAGGAAATCAGTAGGTTTTCAATGTGGCAAAATTGATTCATTTTCCATGAAACAAATACAGAAAAACAAGATATAATTTCCTTTTGATTTTTTTTATTCATTTTTAAATTACACTTTATTCCTATTCTAGAAGTTTCATCTTATTTTTATTTTTTTTGTTAAAGGAACGTAGCTAATAATGCACTGAAGATGTTTACCCAGTGAAATATTTTCTTCCTCATTGCTCATTGAATTTGGTTCAATCTGTAATTTCTGACAGCTAAATTGTAATTGCAAAGGGAAGCTTGTTCATTGTTCATTAAATTTTCTACAACAGAATTAGATAATTTGCAAAACCCAAATTGTACAAATAATTCCATTTGAAACCAAGAGAACAAGAAATGATAGGAAATGTATCGTTACTCAACCCTGAGGGTAAATACTTATTATATTCTATTTACTCTTTCACTCACTAGTTTATATCATCATCAGCAGCAGAATCACAAACAACAAGAACAGCAGCAACATTATTATTATTATATTAATTCTTAATTCAATGATAATTTTATTAGTTGTGAATATTATTCAAACAATGTTTTTAACTTTTTGTAAATACCATGACATAGCTGATTATGACTCTCCACAGTTTCCTCTTTATTATCTGTGTATTGTCATGACTTCTCATAGAAAAATAGTGAAGTAATTTGCCATTGCTTTCTCAAGCGTCTTAGATTCAGAATTAGTTTTTTTCCTGTAGACTTGTTGCTCCAAGGTCAATAATGGCATCTCAAATTTCCAGGAACTGATTCTATAAAAGTAGGTAATCTTTAGGAATGTATTCTACTTATTTTCTTTTCAATCTGAGAAAGGATAACAAATCACTTTATATAGTATCAAAAAGAATTCAGCCATTTTGATAATTTAATAGAAAACATTTATTTATTAATATATTTCCAGATTGACATTCTATTCTCATCATATTTCTGTTCAGAAGTAGGATGCTTTTTGATTCCAGTGTCATCAGCTGTGTTATGGTTTCTTAGCAACATTCAAACTGAATTGATGCAGTCCCAACGGTCCAATGGAAGACCTATCAAATTTATGACAAGATTTGCCATATTTTTAACTCCAATAAGATTTCTTTTGTTATAATAAATTATGTTCATTACAGAAAACTCTCTTTCAGCCTCCACAGAACTTGCAGAGGTGGTATTAATTATATTTTTAGCTATTATATATTGGCTATTAATATATAAGATTATTTTTGGATAATCCAACAACCGGTTTTCTAAGCTTTCATAGTTCTAAGAATCAGTTCACATGAACCAGTATGTTGCCACCACTGCACAAAGGGAATATGCCCAACCTGTTAAGGTCATCTAACTGGCAAGCAAATCTGTGAGACTGAACAAGATACCTACTGGAGCACATTTTAATTAACCAAGACAAAACGTATTCATGTTAGAACCTTCACTCAATTATGATCAGAAGCCATGAGAGCTGTACCTGGTGCAGCATCATAGTTGTTGTTAGTATTATTTACTCATTGAACTTTCACATAAGCAGTAGTGATGAGATTAAGTGATAGCAAGTCTCTTCAGGACTAAAGTCCTCTCAATATTTGGTTTTCAACAATTCTGTCACCTGGATGGTTCCTACTCTTCTACTTACCAGTTCTTGTAGTCTTTTTCCAGGTCTTTTGGGACCATTCCCAGTACTCTGATAACAACTTGTACTACAGTTTCCTCACTTCTGGAAAGATACAGATCTATCTCTTAACTTGCTTTCTGGCGCATGTGGTGGTTTGTCAGAATGGTAAAATCCACTATCTGGCATATTTTTTTGTTTACTGTGATCAGATTCAGTTTTCTTCTGGCCTGGATTGAGAAATCCATTTGGATCTCAAAATCCCAAAGTCTTTTTTGTGTTTCATTCACTAGACCAGATACTAGTCTCTGCACATACGTTTGGTCTGGAGGATCAAAATACTGTCGTTTGCACAGTTCTCACCTTTCCCACCCAGTCATGCCTATTCTTGTTGTCATTCTAGGCTAATTTGCTACATTTGCTGATTATGTCATTTATTGTTTTGTCTTCATTTATACCCAGTTTCTCTTTCAGATCACGATTCACCACAGCTTCCTGTTCTTTGTTGCTCTCAACAATACTTGCTTCATTATAATCACTCTTTGTCTGATTCCTCAAAATTATGATGTAGATTTTTTGCTGCTTTTTTTCTGTTGCTTTTGCTTAAATTAAATTCTTCAAGTTTTCTTCTCTTATTATCTCATTATGTGTCTCAAAACTTTTAACTGTCTCTGTCAGCGAGGCCAGTCCTAAGGTTGCTGGCACACTGGGCAAGTTGAACTTTGAGGTCCTTACAAGTATATATTTTTTTTTAATTTTCCCAAGGAGAAAAACTGAAAATATAGAATAATGAGTTTATTACAATATACAACTTAATACAATCTAAAGAAAACATTCATCATCCTACCTGAAAATCTTTTTCTAGCCTTTAGATCTGCAAATTTTTTCATAACATTTTCTATGCCTATCTTCTTCACAAGTTCATATTCTATTGACAAAATGACCAAAAAATTCAATCCCTCTTGAATCATGAATGACCGCAAGTATATTTTCATAAGCTTTAGTTTACTAAAGATTCTCTTTCCAGTGGCCTCAGTAATGGTATCGTAAGCATTATTCTCAATGCAATCCACAGATTTAGCATGACATCTAGTAATTTATTAGTGTTTATGAACCTAACAAGTTCTATTGGAAGTTTTACATCTTCAGGAAATATTTCCTTTGCAATATTCAGTTCAGTCAAGAGATCACATCTATTAATGTCACTATTTTCTTGGTACCCTAACTTATTCTCCAAACCTTGACATGCTACTAACTTTTGAATGACATCTAGGTTAGATGACACGTTAGCCTCCTCGAAATTTGTTTTTCTTTTTTGAAAATCTTTTTTTTCTTTCCGCTGCATCTTTTATTTTCTTGATTTTAAATAATTTTTATTTTCATTAGTTATTTTTAAAAAAAAGTTTTTGTTTTTCTTCCACTTCTCATTTCTTCCATATATATATATATATATATATATATACACATACACACACACACACACACATATATATATATATATATATATATATATATATATATATATATATATATAGAGAGAGAGAGAGAGAGAGTTTATTTTTATCTGGGAGATCTTTTAGGTTATTTAAAAAATCCCCATGTGTCATTGAAACTTTGTAACTCTTCAAATCTTTCTGATAAAGAATTAATAGCTATGCTGAGTATTACATTTAATATTTTGTTTTTTATTTTATTTTATTATTTTCATATTTTTTTCCTTTTTGTTTGGAAGATCTCAAACACATCACGTGGCAGTATGATGGCACCCTTGGCTGTGATGGTGCCCAGGGTGACTGCCAGATTTGCCAAGACCTACTAGCCAGCCCTGTCTGTCAGCTATATTTTCCTTATTTGTCACAGTCTCTGTCTTTGATAGTCTAAGCCAGTGGTTCCCAACCACTGTGCCGCGGCACACTAGTGTGCCGCAGAATGATTACTGGTGTGCCACAAAGAGATAATACCTAGAAGCCATTTAATTTCATTTTGTTTAATAAAGACATTCAATTTCTTAATCATGATGACACCGCACAATTCAAAATCGCCGATTTTCTTGAATCTAAACGTTTCACGCATACTAATTGGTAAGCGTTATTATGGTTTATATTAGTCATGAGACGACTAATCGGAATATCAGGAGTTTTTCAAAGTATCGGGAATCGGTATCGGAGCTGAATAATTCAAACCCGATTTCCATACCAAAACGATTCCTAAATACACAGGTTGTAAGACAAAAACTTGTAACACAGAAAAGTACTATGTGAGGTTTTACGTAATGCTCCTAACTCCCAAACATTTTTTTACCTTTTCCTAATCATTTTTAATCATTTCAATTTTAGGCTAATCTAACTTTATGCACAACTGTCCCACTGACATTCACCATTATTATTTTATACCCGATAATGAATACAGGATATGTTGATTTATGTGAATAAAAATTCTTCATATATAATATTTTTTATTATTTTATTGCAAAAAGGCTTTATGAGTGGAAAATATTTATTTTTTGTGATAGGTGTGCCGCGAAAATTTAAAGAACTCACTATTGTGCCGCCATCTAAAAAAGGTTGGGAACCACTGGTCTAAGTTTTCATTATGTCATTTGTGGCCTGTCTTCATTTGTTCTATTCTCAAGACCAAAAAAAAAAAATGTATAAATTCAATTTCATTATATGTTTAGGTTTTGTTACAATGCTAATCTTTACTTTTTATAACAATAAACATTACTGAGGAGTGAAGGTAGTTAAAATAAAAACAGTGTTACGGAGGGGAAAACCATCCTTTTGACACTGTTTTTTTGTGGGCACAAATGTCCATGTTTGCTATTATTACTTTGTTGCTTTTATTTAAAAGATTCTTATTGAAAACACAAAACTGTGTCCTTGAAAATAGGAAGAAAAGTTTTTTTATTTTTTTTTTTATTCATGAACGTTATTTTCATAAAATCTACATCAAAAACTTTTTTTAACGAAGACATTCATAACACTGAAATTATATTAACAAAATTAGAATTAATATAATCATTATTGTTTCAGAAGATGAGTTAAATATTATATTTACAAATAACAAATTTTCTGAAAATTTATAGGAACCAAATTATCACATTGTTTTTACAAATTTGAGTTTACCTATGCTACCAAAAATGACAGCACATAGGAAATAGATATTTTGCTCAGTACCAGAATGTTTTCACACAAATCTTCGAATGTATTTATTTCTATTTTATTATAATTCTGCATGTCCTTTCCTTTTTTAGCATGACCGTTATGCCTTGCCAATACCTCATAAATAATGGACTATTCCGTCTTCATCGTGTGGAAAGATGGAAAAGACATATCAGTGATGCTATATGGTTTCAGTTAGAAAATGGAAGAAGTAAAGAAAGAAAGGAAGATAGAAGTGTTTAATGTCGGTTAATGTTAAACAGAAAAAGTTGTCAATTTCAAATCTTTTCATTTGTATCCCCTTACTTCTTTAAACTGTGACCAACATTCATATTTATGATTGTTATTTCAGTATTTTGTTAAAGTTGTTAAGCTCAAATATTTAATGATGTAATAGGGGAATTACTACAGATATTGTATTGCCATAGAACTCACCATGAGCATATTCAGTCATTAACTTAAGTTTTGGTTTGGTTTGTTTTACGGCATATTGACATCAATGGGTTATTTAATGCTGACAAAATTTTTATTGCTGGTAATATTCTTTCCTCAAAACTGCATTGCTGTGAATAATGTATGGCTGGTAATAACTTTTCCTCAAAAATTCATTGCTGGTAATAATTTTTACAAAGTATTCTGGTATTAAAAACTATTTTCATAGCATTTTGACCCCAATTTGGGTGTTAACTATTTACCCACAGCTGGGACACTAACAGGTGCTATCACCCCGGGTCAGGATGGACCAGGGAACACCAGCAATTAAGAGGTGGTTCCATGCTTCTTAAAACCTCCTGATCAGAGGCCTTGCTGCTGGATGTAGTTTATCGTCTTATCCAGGACATATTAACTTAAGTATTAAATAAGATTCATCAGAAAATTGAAATAAGAACTGTGAAATTTTCACAGGTATTCCTAGTAATTCTGGGGGGATCAGTCTCTTAATGGATAACAATATAAAACTGATCCCTTATTTATTGTCCAGTAAAATTTTTTATTAATATTAGTACTCAGGCCATCTAAAATGATTGCACATTTTGTTGTTAAGTCTTTACCTTTAGAAGATATATACTTTGAATAATTACTTTAAGTGTTACTTTAAATATATTTATTTCCAATTATTATATTAACACACAGTAATTCTAGAGGGATCAATCTATTACTTGATAACAATAGAAAACCGGTCACCCACTTTATGTCCAATATGAATACGCATGGTTATCTGTCTATATTTCTGAGATGTGGTATTGTAATTATTTACATTGTTTGGACTGTTGTCCCCATCTTTACTGCCATATTCATGACGTTTTGCCCGTTGTATGCTCTGACTTTCTTCAGGTGTTTGAAATTTCAAACTGAACCTTCAAGTGCACGTCAGGGCCCAGTGGATAAAAGCATTGTGAGTTCAATAAAAATCTGGAGAGTTGAGTTAAAGGGAAATAACCGAGACATCCGGAAGAGGCATGGCATGTGGAACTAGAACAATCTACCCCGGTGCATGAAATAAAGGGCTCAGTTCAGTTTGAAATTCCAATCACCTGAAGAAGGCTGAAGCATACAATAGCTGAAATGTCATGAATATGGCAATAAAGATGAGGACAACAGTCTGAACAATGTAAATAAGTTTAATCCTGCTATCAAAAATGATGGCACATTTTATTAAATCCTTACTGTTAGTGGAAGGTTTTCATATGTGAATCTTTGAATATATTCAAATGTTCCACTTCTTGCTTGTGGAACTCTCTTCTGGCTTCTTGCTTTCCAGTTAACTTTGATCTTCAAAAATTTAAATGCACTTTTAATTGTTATCTTTTATCTTCTTAATTCCTGTTCTCTCTCCTTAATAATGTTTTTCATTTTCTCATTCTTCCACACTCAGTAACCCTGTGTGTCTTAGTGGCTCTATTGCCTTGCTCGGGGTGGAATACTTAAAAAAAAAAAAAAGAAAAAATTTGTTTCCAATTATTATAGTAATTCTGGAATGATCAGTTTATTACTTAATAACAATTAAAGAATTGATTGTTTACTTTATGCCCAGCAGATTTTTACATTATTCTCATTCGACTTTCTACTAAAGTAATTTTTATCAAAATGACTACAAAAGATTTAGCATGACTATAAGAAGTGATAAAAAAAATTATATTATTCAATAAAATTAAAATGATTTGTGTTTTTTGTGATCTTTCAACTTCATAGAAACTCAAATACCCTTAAAATTGAGTCAAGTCCCCTCAGGATGATTTTCTTTCTCAAAAAAAAAAAAACAGAACTTATTTTTACATTGATGTTAAACCAAAAAAGAAGCCTTTCCCCAGGGTTCTAGAAATATTAACCCTTTTATGCCTTTGATATTTTTTTTATTTATGAAGTCATTTACACTCTCTCAGAATTTGTTATTATATAAATCAATATTTTCACAATAAAATCATTATTGAACCAACAATATTGTTAATATATTTAAGAACTATTTATCTGATGAATATAACACATGAATTTCAGATTATAATATCGTTTTTATTAGAATGATTTAAAATAAATTATTTGCTGGGATGAGATTTTATTAGGCAACATTAGGATTTTTTATCATATTAACAATATAATCATTGGAGTCAGATCAATCAAGCTCCTCAAAAATGTACAAATAAATATATACAGTAGGGGGAAACAAATATTCATACACATAGAAATTTTAATTTATTGTATTTCCAACTAATGAATAAACATACTTTACATATAATTAACTGTAAACAGATGCATAATAACTAAATATGCATAGAAAACAGAAAATTTTGATGTAATAGAAATAAATCCAATTTATCCATTTTAATGGATGGAAAAAGTATTCTTACAATGCAAGTTTCAGATTCTAAAACTTTTAGATTGCTTTAAAATAGAATATTCTAGAATGTTCCAATAATGTTATCAGTAGTTATTTTTAGTCTAAAAATACAAACAGAATATTCTGTAATTGATGTTCATGCAAGAAGGTTATCATCATGTCAAGAGTTAAGAATTGACAAATTTGCAAAAAGAACTGATTGTTAAGCTCTTGAAAGAAGGTAAAAGTTACAGGAAAATCTCAGACAACCTGAATATTCTATTTACTACCATTAGTTCATTCATTGGAAGGTAGAAAAAACTCTAAACTATTGAAAACCAAAGAACAGGTGCTCCATGGAAGATTTCTTCAAGATCTTCAAGGAAATTAATGTGCCAAATCAAACAAAATTCAATGCTTACTCATCAAGAGTTGCAGGATGATTTTTTTTCAT
>OZ038501.1:5261226-5276226 GCA_964036315.1 Acanthosepion esculentum | reverse complement strand
GGTTTTCAAACAACATTGCCGAACCGAGTTAATCCGAATGGAATAATTTCTGTGTCGACCAATGTGTTGTATACATTTGTGTGTTGCGGCATACTTTTCTTTTCCAATTTTATTGGACTGTGACTTTTTTCTCTACATTGATTCCTACTGGAAAAATAGTTTCAGTTTACAAACATTTCGGGTTATGAAAGGCTTTCAGGAATAAATAAATTTGTGAACCGAGGTTCCACTGTCCCAGGTGCTGTAAGCTTGGATGTGAGGATGGTGTAATAGATGATGTCTCTGAATTGTTAATTGGAAAGTCAAGTTTCAATTCCCATTGGGTTTGTTATATTCACTTACACACAAATACCCTTGGGAAAGGTATGAATCCACCTCATTTCCCCCCAGTTATTGTTTAATTAGTAAGATTTGTTTCACTAAAACTATATTGCACTTAGCTTACATAATCAAACCTGCCAATGCCTGCAAAACAAGTTATCCATATTTTTAATAAAGATAGATGTTACATGCAGAAACTTAGACAATATAGTGTTGATAAACATATGTAATTAAACTTTTTAACAATATTAATTTTATATTGAAAAACTTTGACATGCATGACAAAACTTGATACAGTATAAATTTAAGATTTTAAGATGGACAGAGAAAAGAAAAATTGATTTTGTTTAGATGCTTTTATTTTGTGGTTTTTGAAACTAAAAGTTTAATTTTCTTTCTAGCAAGAAATCAATGGTGGAAATCAAGATTGAAATTTTAAATCAGAAAAGACATTTTTCAGTGTGTAAATCGGTGGAGAACATGAAACAAGTGGCAATTAGTATAATTGAAAAATTTTAAAATCATTTGCAAATTAGAAGTCACTTTGAAGGAAAGAAAAAATAATGTTCCAAAGGTCATAAATTGCAGTGTATGCCAACAATAATTACTTATTCGAGGGTAATTTAGTGAACATGAAAGATATGTTTACATTTTTCTAATGTTTTTTTTCCTTGTAATTTTGCTATCTTGATCCTATTTTTGCAAGCGATAAGTAATATACAATGACATAAAATAAAATTGCAACAGCCAGAATGTGTTTCAATTTACTTAATATTAAACACAGGTAATCTAGCTGGATTATAGTAAATGATCATAAAAACAGATCAATACATTCTACAGTGGGATTGCAAGCAAACATCTGTAATTTTTACAACATTTCTCAAGTGATGTGTGTTATATATAATCTGAAGATAGACAGTCATGAGATTTCAGAACTGGCCTAACTTTGTCTTAACTCCAAGTATTTGTAAAGCTATGATAATTTGAACTTAATCATAACTTTCACATGTTTAATCATTTATTTTTAGATGATCAGTTCTGGGGAGTTGCCTTTTCAGCCTCTTTTTACTTGGAAAGTCATTGCAATCTCTTTGAAATTAAAAATATAAAATGGTGACAATTTATCTATCGCAGCCTTTATAAAGTCTGAAGATAGCTAATCACAAAATTTAAGAACTGGCCTACCTTTGTCTTAGCTGCAAATATTTGTAAAGCTATGAAAGTTTGAACTTAATCATAACTTTCACAGGTTTAATGATTTTTATTTAGATGATCAGTTCTGGAATCATTACTTTTTCTGTCTCTTTTAAACACTTCCCAAGTGATATATGCCAAAATTTTCTTTACAGTAATTTTTATCATCTACGATGTCTGGGAGTCACTCAAGGTAGAGGGTTATAGAGTAAGAGACACAGTTTAGGCAGACATGTGGAGAAGATAACTATTAATCCTAGACTTAAACAGGTTAAGATTGTAGTGATCAAGAAAACACCCTGTTGGGAGTCAGTTCTACAGAGCAGCAGTTTGTGGGAAGAATCTGCTTGAGTAGAACTTACATCTCACAAATGGAATACAGAGAGAATGAGGATGGTTCGCTACAATATGCATAGATGGCAGGTCTGAGCCATGCAGGTTAGAACTGGTTGAATGTAGTTCATCTGAGCACTTTCTATGGAAGTAGCAATAGAGCAGTGAGTGGTTTATGAAATCCCAACTGTGAGGGAGGAGTTGTAGGGTGGAAAATAATTTATCATCCACAAGGATGCGGAGATGCTTTTGGACTCTATCAAGACTAGAAAGTGAAGACTAGGCAGCTCCTGTCCATATATGGCAGCAGTATGCCATTCTAGGTTTGTCTAGTTTGAAAGGAAACAGTCTCAGAATTTGAGGATTGTTCTGATTTTGTCCTAAACTCCAAAGATTTGTCAAGTTATGATTGTTTGAATTTTATCAAAATGTGCACACATGTAATCATTTATTTTTAGATGATCAGTTCTGGAATCATTTTCTGTTACTGTTTCTTTTTGCAAGGAAAGTCATTGGAATTTTGTTGAAATGAATGTTACTAGTGATAGACAGGTCTAACGATATTCTTTTAAAAAAAATGACTTAGGTTAATTGGATTTTGGTGCCCTGCAACACAAAATTCAGTCAAATTAGCAGAAATATTTACCATATTTTGCCCACATTTTTGCCTCTGACTCTCTCCAACTTTTCCCCTCCTTTTTTGTGTAAGTTTCCAGACAATAAAATAACTTAAATATGCAAAATTTAAGGAAATTATTTTTAGGAAGATATTCAAAGTGTACTTAGTTCCTTTCGTACTTGATATCATATGCTGAGCACCAAATATCAGTTTTTGATGTAACTGTCCTAAATCATGATCTAGACCAGGGTTTTTCAAACTGTGGGTCCCAACCCTTCAGTGGGTTGTGAGGTAAATAATATGGTTTATGACAGAAAAGAAAGAAAGCAAAAAATATGCAAATGAGAGCAAAGTGCAGAATGTTGCACAGCACACACGTAAATCATCACTAGTTTTTCATTGAGGTAAGCTCATTTTATATATTTTAAATATAAATATATAGTCTGTTCTCATTGAGTTTATGCACTTTGTTTGCCAAACTCATTGCGGACTGAGTGACATCAGTTCTCTCTCAGAAAGTGACCTCATGCCAAAACTTAGCAATGAAAGTGTGCAGTGTGTTTGTCTTCATGGCTGTAAAAACCGTGAAGATTGTTGACTACTTCAGTTGCATCTGAAGCCAGGGCTAAAAGTGAATTTTGTGACTCAATGTCGTAGTCAAGTACCAGTACATTCTATGGTAGTAAGATTATGTGTTGTGTTCATTTGAAGTCTTAGAATTTTTGGTGAGTTGGCTGTTATTTCAGCAAAATTTAAGAACAGGCTAGTTTTTTTTAAAGTAATAATTTTATATTCATACAATTAGATAATACAAATAGATACATGCAATTCCAGTATGTGCAGATCATAAGAAATACATATAAATTGTCAATGCTAAATAAATGAATCTAGTGAACAGTTTATCTTTGATTTATTACATTTAGGTATAATAGGTTGCAGTGCAGAATGTGGTTCTTGCTGTGGGGTGCAGTAAAAATATTTAAAAAACATTGGGGTGGGGTACTGAATCCATTTTTGACACTGAATCCCCTCATTTCCAAAAGTCTAAATGATTTAAATGCAAAATATAAGATCTCTTCAGGGATTTTGTCTCTTTACAGAAAATCAGGTTTTATAAACCTAAACCTCTATTTTTAATAAGAATTATGCAAGTTTTGTTTTAATCTTCCTCTTAAGTATAAATAACATTAATACAGTTCCCTAATTGAACTGAAAATCGTTCAAGGGACTCAGAACTCACAAATGTCCACTTGGTCCAAGTGGACATTTGTGTCTTCTGAGTCCCTTGTACAAGCCCACTGTGCATTTACAAAGCCAAAATAAGAGGTATAATAACTGTATACAGACCCCATTTTAATACTATATATCCTCTTTGGGCATTAACACAGACCTACATTCATGCATCTATATGGCCATGCAGATGACAAATACCACTAATATATATGCTATTTCATGCCTTTCACACTTCTCTTCCGGCATGGAACAGATACTAAAGTAGCATTTCCCCCTGATTTAGCAATTGATTCAATATACCCTTTCCACTTCATGTCAGCCGAAAATGTTAGTCCAAATGGGTGCAATGAGTCACTCTCTTGGAGGTTAGCATCAGCCATGCTGATGGAAGGCCAAAAGACTTCTCTTGGATGATTAAAAGAGTAGTTTTGATTTGGAAGTGCTAAAATTAACAAGCCACTCCTTGTCTCATTTAACAAAAGAAAGGACAATAAAAGAACAGAATTCAGGAAGGCAGAAGATGGTGATTGGCATTGCATTGGGATTTATGATTGCAGATGGCAAGGAAGCAAGAAATCAGAAGAGAGTTCCACAAGTGAAAAGTGTGAGAAAAGAAACTTAGAATAGAAGTTATGGTTATATCTAGCTATTTTAACTGTAAAATAATGAGACCTAATTGCCAATCTAGTAGTACACTTAAATTCATGTGGTCAAGATAACAAGGAGGAAAGCTCATTAGAACAATTGTCATGAAAATATTTATAGTAAAGACAGAGAGAAAACGGATCATGGTGGTGGAAAAGTGACTGATGTTGAGATGCCAGGTTAGGGTCGATAATATTACAGATCCTTCTTTGGATTCTGGCAAGAAGAAATGTCTGGCACAACACAGTGAATCAATTTTCCTAGCAGTTGATTCGATATAATCACTCCACTCCATGTCAGTGGAAAGCACGCGACCGAGAAGACACAATGAGTCACTCTGCTGGAGGTTAGCATCAGCCATGCTGATGGAAGACCAAAAGAGTTCTCTCAGATGATTAAAAGAGAGTAGTTTTGTTTTGGAAATGTTAAAATTAACAAACCATTCCCTGCCTCATTTAACAACAGATTGTAGTTCATTTTTTAGATCAGCTACCAATTTGACCTTATCAAAACAATCAGACTTAAGACAGGAGTAAATAGTTGTAAAAGTTATGTGGTTTGAGAATGTTGTACTCTTTGAATTTATTTTGTTATTAAATGATACTTTGTATGAGTAATTTTCAAGGTTTTTCCATTACATAGTTTCTGATTAAATGGAGCATCTATTATAAGGAATAGTTGCTTAATAGGATTAAAAAGAGAATTGGACATCTATCTATATAAATAAAGTGCAATGTATGTGAGCCTGTCTGTCAATCTTGGTGAATCATAAGCAACCTGAAGTATTGGGTAATAACTTGCCATTATGTACGATTCATAATTAGATAAATAACTCATTTAAAGTTAAATGGAAATATCAAACAGAGTGAAAGGTTTAAAAAACAATTCTTTATTAAAGTTTTAACTTTAATTTTGCTTTAAGGCATCATAAAGAATGATGATTTTAAAAGAAAATAAAAATTGTGTGCAAAATGAATGCAAACAAACTATGGAGATCAGTTGCGTATACAAAGAAAGATTATGCCGAATTAAGGTGTCAAAAAAAGATAAAATAATTGTCTATATTCCTGAGATGAGGTATTATGTACACTATTTACATTATTCGGACTATTGTCCTCATCTTTGTTGCCATATTTATTACAACATTTCGGCCTTTCAGTATCTGTCTATATTTCTGAGATGAGGTATTATGTACACTATTTACATTATTCAGACTATTGTCCTCATCTTTGTTGCCATATTTATTACAACATTTCGGCCTTTCAGTATCTGTCTATATTTCTGAGATGAGTTATTATGTACACTATTTACATTATTCAGACTATTGTCCTCATCTTTGTTGCCATATTTATTAAAACATTTCGGCCTTTCAGTATCTGTCTATATTTCTGAGATGAGGTATTATGTACACTATTTACATTATTCGGACTATTGTCCTCATCTTTGTCGCCATATTTATTAAAACATTTCGGCCTTTCAGTATCTGTCTATATTTCTGAGATGAGGTATTATGTACACTATTTACATTATTCGGACTATTGTCCTCATCTTTGTTGCCATATTTATTACAACATTTTGGCCTTTCAGTATCTGTCTATATTTCTGAGATGAGGTATTATGTACACTATTTACATTATTCGGACTATTGTCCTCATCTTTGTCGCCATATTTATTACAACGTTTCGGCCTTTCAGTATCTGTCTATATTTCTGAGATGAGATATTATGTACACTATTTACATTATTCGGACTATTGTCCTCATCTTTGTTGCCATATTTATTACAACATTTTGGCCTTTCAGTATCTGTCTATATTTCTGAGATGAGGTATTATGTACACTATTTACATTATTCAGACTATTGTCCTCATCTTTGTTGCCATATTTATTACAACGTTTCGGCCTTTCAGTATCTGTCTATATTTCTGAGATGAGATATTATGTACACTATTTACATTATTCGGACTATTGTCCTCATCTTTGTCGCCATATTTATTACAACGTTTCGGCCTTTCAGTATCTGTCTATATTTCTGAGATGAGGTATTATGTACACTATTTACATTATTCGGACTATTGTTCTAATCTTTGTTGCCATATTTATCACAGCGTTTCATCCTTAAGGACACATGGCACAGTGGATAAAGGCATTGGTTAGATCCAGTGATGGGACCCAAATAGTTGTGAGTTGAATACCTGGTGAAGGCAGTGGAGAACTTGGAGAAGTGAATCAACAAGAGAAAAGATAACTGACATCCATTAGACATGGCACGTGGAACTAGAACAGTCTACCCCAGCGAATGAAATAAAGGGTTCAGTTTGACATTCCAACCATCTGAAGGTCAGAGCGCACAACGGCTGAAATGTTGTGATAAATATGGCGACAAAGATGAGGACAATAGTCCAAATAATGTATATAGTGAAGATAAAATAATTTTATTATTTGTAAATTCTTATAACTTTTACGTACATAGGATGCTGAAAGTAAAAGGCCAAAGGCCCAAAAGCCTTCCACAGGAATTAACCTAAAGGCTGGCTTCTAGGCTAGTATGTAATATTTTGAAAAACTAATTCATCATTGTATAATTTTATAAGATGGCAATCATCTATAAAGATAGTGCAATCATCACATTTTTAAATGAGATATATATTTGTATAATTTATCCTTACATGCAATGATATAATCATTTCTTTCTAGATTTCCATAGCAGAATAATGGTCTAATGGATATGTCATTTGCCTGCCTATCTTCAGAGTAGATATTCCAATCACAGCAGGATTCACTTAGTTTAATTTATCTGTTTGCTTTAGTCTGACAACTGATGAAAAAAAACAGTAGCTGAAAAAAGTGAAATGATGTATGTTCAACCATTACGCTTTGCAAATAGGACCAGACTCCATCATTGTTGCTGCTGACACAAGAGAAATGTCTATTGCCAAGGTGTCTCAGTAACCTGATGTCTTTGTGTGTCATTATACTCTTTCATTATTTTTTTCTTTCTTAAGAACTACACACTCTTTCATTTATAATATCTCCCCCCCCCCCCAATTTTCTTTCTTTCCTCCCAATCATTGTTCCCTTCTTTTTCCCCAATCTTTCTTTCTTCACCAATCTTTCTTTCATTCTCTCACAAACTTTCTTTCTTACATAATCTTTGTTTTCTTTTTCCTTTTTCTTCTTTCATCTTAATATCACTCTACTTTTTCTTTCTCTCATTTTGCTGTATCCTTTTCCTTTCTTAATATCTCTCTATTTTTCTTTCTTAATATTGCTCCTCTCTTTCTTACTTAATCTCTCTTTCTTTCTTAATATAGCTCTTTCTTTCTTAATAGCTTTCTATCTTTCTTAGTATATCTCTTTCTTTCTTCTTTCTTAATATCTCTCTCCATTTCTTAATGTCTCTATCTTTCTTTCTTAATATATATCTTACTTTCTTTTTAATATATCTCTCTCTTTCGTTCTTTCTTAATATATCTCTCTCTTTCTTTCTTAGTATACCTACGTCTTTCTTTCTTAGTATACCTACGTCTTTCTTTCTTAGTATACCTACGTCTTTCTTTCTTAGTATACCTACGTCTTTCTTTCTTAGTATACCTACGTCTTTCTTTCTTAGTATACCTACGTCTTTCTTTCTTAGTATACCTACGTCTTTCTTTCTTAGTATACCTACGTCTTTCTTTCTTAGTATACCTACGTCTTTCTTTCTTAGTATACCTACGTCTTTCTTTCTTAGTATACCTACGTCTTTCTTTCTTAGTATACCTACGTCTTTCTTTCTTAGTATACCTACGTCTTTCTTTCTTAGCATACCTACGTCTTTCTTTCTTAGCATACCTACGTCTTTCTTTCTTAGCATATCTCGCTCTTTCGTTCTTAGCATATCTCGCTCTTTCGTTCTTAGCATATCTCGCTCTTTCTTTCTTAGCATATCTCGCTCTTTCTTTCTTAGCATATCTCGCTCTTTCTTTCTTAGCATATCTCGCTCTTTCTTTCTTAGCATATCTCGCTCTTTCTTTCTTAGCATATCTCTTTCTTTCTTTCTTATTATATCTCTTTCTTTCTTTCTTATTATATCTCTTTCTTTCTTTCTTATTATATCTCTTTCTTTCTTTCTTATTATATCTCTTTCTTTCTTTCTTATTATATCTCTTTCTTTCTTTCTTATTATATCTCTTTCTTTCTTTCTTATTATATCTCTTTCTTTCTTTCTTATTATATCTCTTTCTTTCTTTCTTATTATATCTCTTTCTTTCTTTCTTATTATATCTCTTTCTTTCTTTCTTATTATATCTTTCTTTCTTTCTTATTATATCTCTTTCTTTCTTTCTTATTATATCTCTTTCTTATATCTCTTTCTTTCTTTCTTTCTTTCTTATTATATCTCTTTCTTTCTTATATCTCTTTCTTTCTTAGTATATCTCTTTCTTTCTTTCTTTTTCTTAGTATATCTCTTTCTTTCTTTCTTTCTTAGTATATCTCTTTCTTTCTTTCTTTCTTAGTATATCTCGCTCTTTCTTTCTTTCTTAGTATATCTCGCTCTTTCTTTCTTTCTTAGTATATCTCGCTCTTTCTTTCTTTCTTAGTATATCTCGCTCTTTCTTTCTTTCTTAGTATATCTCGCTCTTTCTTTCTTAGTATATCTCGCTCTTTCTTTCTTTCTTAGTATATCTCGCTCTTTCTTTCTTTCTTAGTATATCTCGCTCTTTCTTTCTTTCTTAGTATATCTCGCTCTTTCTTTCTTAGTATATCTCGCTCTTTCTTTCTTTCTTAGTATATCTCGCTCTTTCTTTCTTTCTTAGTATATCTCGCTCTTTCTTTCTTTCTTAGTATATCTCGCTCTTTCTTTCTTTCTTAGTATATCTCGCTCTTTCTTTCTTTCTTAGTATATCTCGCTCTTTCTTTCTTTCTTAGTATATCTCGCTCTTTCTTTCTTTCTTAGTATATCTCGCTCTTTCTTTCTTTCTTAGTATATCTCGCTCTTTCTTTCTTTCTTAGTATATCTCGCTCTTTCTTTCTTTCTTAGTATATCTCGCTCTTTCTTTCTTTCTTAGTATATCTCGCTCTTTCTTTCTTTCTTAGTATATCTCGCTCTTTCTTTCTTTCTTAGTATATCTCGCTCTTTCTTTCTTTCTTAGTATATCTCGCTCTTTCTTTCTTTCTTAGTATATCTCGCTCTTTCTTTCTTTCTTAGTATATCTCGCTCTTTCTTTCTTTCTTAGTATATCTCGCTCTTTCTTTCTTTCTTAGTATATCTCGCTCTTTCTTTCTTTCTTAGTATATCTCGCTCTTTCTTTCTTTCTTAGTATATCTCGCTCTTTCTTTCTTAATACTTCTTTTTTCTTAATATATCATTTTCTTTAATATTTTTTCTTTCTTAATGCCTCTTCCTTTTTTAATGTCCCTCTTTCTTTTTTCTTAATATTTCTCTCTTTCTTTTTGAAAATCTATTTCTCTCAATCTCTTTCTTTCTTTTTTAATATATGTCTTTCTTAATCTCTCTCTTTAAAATCTCTTTCATTTTTAAAATCTCTCTCTTCATCTTAATATCTCTCATTCTTAATATCTACCTCTCTTTCTTAATATCTCACTCTCTCTCTTACTTTCATTCTTAATATCTCTATATCTTTCTCTCTTAATATTTCTTTCTCTCTTTCTTTCTTTCTTAATATCTTGCTTTTTTCTTTCATAATACATTTTTCTTAATATCCTTCTCTTTATTTCTTTCTTAATAACTCTTTCTGTCTTATTATATCTCTCTCTTACTTTGTTAGTATATCTCAATTTTTTTTTTCCTTCATAATAGATTTCACTCTTTCCTTCTTTCTTTCTTAATATATCTCTCTTTTTTAATAGTTTTTTCTTTTTCGATCTTAACATCTTTCTCTTTCTTTCTTAATATTTCCTGCTCTTTTTTCTTAATTTCTCTCTTTTTTTTTTATTAATCTCTCTCTTTTTTTTTATTAAAATCACTTTTTTCTTTCTTTCTGAATATCTCTTGCCATATGAATTTATTTTTATTCGTTTTGTTCATTAACATCATTACATTTTTCTTTCTTTTTTAATATTTCTTCACTCTTTCTTCTCTTTTTGCTTAATGTAGTCGTTGGTATTAGTTTTGTTAATTTATTTTTTATAGGAAATTCTTGTTTTAAGTTTTTACTCATTTCAACCCACTGAGACACAAGGGGTTACTGATATGAGAAAAAAAAAACATTATTAAGGATTCTCTCCTCAATAGTATATTTGTCTATATTTCTACAACAAAAGAACAAGAATTAAGAAGACTGAAGATAACAATTGCATTTAAATTTCTGAAGATCAAAGTTGACTGGAAAGTAAGAAGTCAGATGAGAGTTCCAAAAGTGAGAAGTACAACAGAAGAAACTGTTAGCAGAGAACTTAGTTACATCTAGCCAATTAAACTGTAAAATGATGAGACCTACCTACCAATCTAGTACTGCACTTAAATTCATAAAGTTTAGGTATAAGAGGAAAGCTCATCAGAACAATTACCATGAAAGTATTTATAGAAAAGGCAAAGCTATGTTATGGCAGTGGGAAAGTGACTGAAGCTGAGATGCCAGGTCAGGACCAATAATATTGCTGATTCTTCTTTGGATTTTATTAAGAATCTCAATATATAAACCAGGATACCAGACCAGATTTTTTTTTTTTTTTTAAATTTTTCATCCCAAGCAAGGCAGGAGTGCCACTATCATGTAAGGGGTTACAGAAGATTGTGAATAAGAGTAAAGAGGCATGTTTGGAGAAAGGATACAGAAGGACAGGGAACAAGCTCAGGGTGTCAGATGTCAACTGACATTACACTTGAATATTTGAAGATTATAGTCATCAGGGAAGCAAGTAAGGGGAAGGGAGTTCCACAGATGGGAAGTTTGGGAGAAAAAGCTGTTTGAGAAGAATAGATGGTTACATTTAACCGTTTTGACAGTGAAAGGGTGGGACTGAGATGCCAGCCTGGTAGCTCGCTTAAATTCATGCAGTCTGGGAACCAGCGAAAGTAGCTTGTCGGAACAGTTCCTATGAAAATACTTGTAGAAGTGACAGAGGGAGGCCACGGCACGACTGTGGGATAGCAATTGTAGACTAGATCAGGACCTATCATCTTGCATATTCATCTCTAGATTTTGTCGAGGACCTTGAGACGTACAGCAGGAATACCAGACCATATATGACAACAATATTCTATGCAAGGATGGATTTATAGATTTGAAGAATGCAGTCAAGATCACAACCACAAGTCCTGTAACCCATTAGAGTCATAGGGGCACCACATGTACTGCAGTAGCAGTGGTATTTCCTGGGCAAGATATCTTGATGGAGCCCAGCTTTCTCCAGACTGGTTTGAATTCAGACTTTTCTTTCACTGAAAATAGTTGCCAACCAACGGTGTAGGATTCAGTCTGTCCTGTTATTTACTCATAGCTGTGGGGAAAAATCGATTCCTAACTTTCTCATGGGTATTAGCAAATAAGTTGATGCAATGAACTTGACTGGAATTCAAACTGAGCTCTCTGATTCCTCAATCCAAGCCAATATACATTACTCTACTGTGCCTCCCTGTCAAGATCATAACATTAAAATACATGCAACATAGTTAATTGTAAATTTCATAATCTTTTCCATGACTGAATAGTATATGCTTTGCCAGGGCTATATACGGTTTCAAATTCAGACTTTTCCTTCTCCTAGACTAGTTGCCAGCAGTTTGGCCTGCTATTTAATCCATAGCTAGGAGGAACAGAGATAGATTGATACCTTCTCCAAGAGTTTTTGTGCGAGAATGAATGTAACAAATTTGACCAGGATTTAAACTCAGCTTGTTGATTTCTTGTTCCAAGCTGGTAAACATTAGACTACCTGCATGTCATTGTAACAGCAAAAAAGTAAAAAAATAAAGATGTTTAAATAAAAAAAAAGTAGTTTAAAAAAATTCAGAAACATGTCATTCTGTGCTCATCAAAATTTTTTTTTTTGTTTGTTTTCCTTAGATTTAAGAGAAAAATATTTTCACAATTTTGACCTAATGACTCACCACACACTTTGTTCGCATCAAAGCTGCTAGCATCCATATACTTGTAAAACACTTAAATCTCAAACATAGACACATATTTGCTTGTATAGAACATTACTAGACACTGAAAGACACAGAATTTAACAGCTTCCCTTTTATGACCTAAAAATGTGCCAACAGAAATTAAAACTATTTTCTTCAGTTCATTCTGATTTTACCACCTGCTTTATACTTCTCAAAACTACCATTCCATTCCTCCCTGTTTCTTGTTAAAGAACCCCCTTCTCCTACTATTTAGTGATTCTGTGCAAAGACAGATGATGAATATTATGGATCCAGCCCTCTCTCTCTCTCTCTTTCCATTCTGGAAGCTTATAAGTACTTCATCAAAAGTTGACCCAGGACTAGGTCACCTTGACTCTATCTTTAAGGCATAAAGTTCTACACTCTACGACTAGTATACCTTACTTCTTTCCTAAGTAGGCATAGCTCTCTGAGGCATGCTACCGACATGGTGGAAGGTTACCTGTCCTAAACATGCAGCATGGCTTACATGGTATTCAGCAAAATACCTGTGCCGCATAGACCAAGGCACTGGAGAAAATAAGAAAGTAGAGAGAGAGGAGGAAAGAGAAAGCATAGGTAAGATAGATGAGGAGAGAGAAAGAAAAGGTGTGATAGAGAAAGAGGACAAGTAGAGAGAGATAAAGAATAGGTGAGAGAGGAAAGAGAAAGAAAAGGTGAATAAAAAATTGAAGGAGATTGAATGAAGAGGTGAGAGAATGAAGAGAAAGAAGAAGTGAGAAATTGGAGAGAGAAAGAAAAAGATTGGCAAGAGAAGGAATGAGAGATTGAAGAAGAGAGAAGAGGCGAGAGATTGAGAGAGAGAGAGAGATCAGTAAGAAAAAGAAGAGATAAACATGTTAGAAAGAAATGGTGGTAGGAGTGGTAGTGTTAATGGAGGGGGGAGGCTGGTCGTTTGGGGGTTGGAAGAAGTTGACTTTCCCAGCTGATGCGTACCAGCATGCTCACACATCTCTTATGATAAGGCAGATAGATTGCTATGTGCGTTTTTAAATGCAAACATGCAGGCACACATGTAAAAGCACATCTGCACAAGCAAGTGGGTTTGATGCATTCTGAGTCATGTACAGGAAGGGAAAACATGCAGCACAAAATGCATATTTACATGCAAGAAATATGTTTTCACACTTATAAACATATGAAAAATACCTAAAGATGCATATGTATCTCTGAACATATATATATATATATATACATACATACACACACACACACACACACACACACACACACACACACACACACACACACACACACACAGGGTGGTCCAAAAGTCGTGTCACTCCCTACCTCTCTTCCAAACTGTAGGAGCTCCTGTTAGACATCTGAAATAAAAAATTATATTATGTAGCGGTGACAAGATTTTCGGATCACCCTGTATATATAGGTTGTCTCCAAAATTGAATGATTATAAAGTAAGGATTTATTGAAATATATTTCATTTTGAAAATTTAATAGAATCTATTGTCAGGATTTATTTTTTCTGTTTTTTAATGGGTGAGACATTAAAAGAAATTAAAATTAACAGTTATCAGCTGTTAATATATAAAAATTGCTTGGGACACCTTGTATTTTATCTCTGCTTACATATGTTTACACACACATATATTGCAGATGCACATACATGCACACACACACACACACACACACACACGCACATATATATATATATATATATATATATATATATATGCACACGCACACATTATATATATATATATATGCACACACACACATTATATATATATATATGCACACACACACATTATATATATATATATATGCACACACACACATTATATATATATGCACACACACACAGAGGTTTGCCTCTCCTGCACTTCACACTCCACCTACCCACCCAGGAATAGAGATTTATACCTTGTTTCCTGCTTAGGACTGGATTTCCCAGTATTACCTTGCATCTTAGTGGCATTATCACCTTGCTTTGGGGAAACTGAAAATTATATATATATAATATTATTTTTATATACAAAAAAATTACTTAACTAATTGTTCATATCAATTCTTGCTATTATTTCCTTGACTTCAAAGTTTCTTGGAAGTATCCATTTTTCAAGGGTTCTGTTATTTGAACAAATAAATTATATTCTTAAATCTTATAGTCAGATATCCACAAAAAAATTACAACCATTTTTTAAAACTTAATAATGTTCATAAAAATAGAGATATTTCCAATTTGTTTCTTTTTATTCAACACTGAAAATTATTGAAAGTCAATTTAGATTAATGAATTAAAAAAAAAAATGACCATGATGGTATCAATGTGAACTCCAGCCCAAATTTGCATCAACAGTAATGGCGGAAATTTTGAAAGTTATGCACTCTAAAAAAACAACTATTTCCACTGGGAATGGAGAAGTGTGCATTTTTATTTAAATAAATCAGTTTGCTTTGTAAGTTTAATGCATTGGTCTGTTACAAGTCACATTATTGTTTCATTAAGGTTTGTCTGCACAGAAGTTTCTTTGTGGTGACCTTTACTAAAAGGTTGAAATGCTACATATTTATATTTTT
>OZ038501.1:5213726-5251226 GCA_964036315.1 Acanthosepion esculentum | reverse complement strand
ATGTAACAGTGTTTCCCCTAGTAAGGGGTGTTTGATTGATTTGAACCTTTTAAAACCCTTTATTCTACATTCAACATCATCACTTGATAAGACACCAGAAGTGTTGAAACAATTTGTAGTGATTCTATAACATATTTATGTTATAATTTTTGAATAAATAATATATATATATATATATATATATATATATATATATATATATATGAGAGAGAGTAAAGACTAGACTCTGTTTATTTATTAAACAGTATATTTATTTTCATCTGAATATTAAAGAAATCTAATATAATGTTTTTTTCTTGCATTACAATTGTCCACACCTGTAATTCCTTTTTTTTTAATACATGCATTATTGTTTGTTTTATATTTATTGTTTTGTGTTACTCATTTTCACATTGAGCCTATCAATGTTCTAAATAGTTTGTGGGTTACCCAACTTGGCTTTGCCAAAATGCCTGTTAGGGGGCGCTGTTTAAGCTTATAAAAAGGCAAGCATACTCTTTCTCTTCCTCTTCCACTTTTTAACACTTGCTTTCAGATATTGTGGACATAGATAAGGAATGCTACTGCTGAGGTGCATTGGCTTCCTTGGTCCTTTATTGACTTTTGAACTCTCTCTCTCTCACTCACACACACACACACACACACACACACAAAACACAACAAAAAAAGCACACTCTTATAACTAGTTTTAATGCTTCATTAAATTTGTGTCCACATGTAATTTCTTTCGTTACTAACACCCATTGTTGTTTGTTTTATATTCATTGTTTTGTGTCTATTATATTTTAAAGCCGAGTGGGGTAACTAACAAACTATTTAGAAGTTAAAAGATCTGGAGTCTGTCAACATTATTTGTGGGATAAATGTTCCAAGTATTTGGAAATGTTTACTATCAAAACTCTTGATTCCCACAACGTTAACATCAGGAAGAAGCAGCTGAAGTTTCTGGGACACATAATGAGGAAAGAGGGCCTGGAGAATATGATACTCATGAGTTGAATAGAGGGAAAGAGAGACAAAGAAAAACAAGGTGTGACATATCTAGTGGGCTTAAGCAAGTGGATGACAGAACGTGGTCTGGGGAAGGAGGCAGAGGGAACGAACTTGCTGAGAGCTGCAAATGATAGAGGGAGATGGAGAGCCATGATCGCCTACGTCCTGAAAGCACATGGCACATAAAACGAAAGAAAGAATGGTGACTAATATTTTCCCAAACTTGCTAGTATCCTGCAAAAAATAAATAAATGGAGCATTTATTCAAATATAGGTATACACTAATGTTATATATAGATAAAGTATCACTGCCGACACTGGGGTTTGAACACAGGTCACCAGAGAGCAAACACAGGCAATCCCATTTTGAATAAGTACATCACGTGATGGTAAAGGAAATGTATATATAGGAATTGGCGTGGTATCTAAGTGATCATTATATGGATTACTATTCGGATCACTATTCGGTGGTTACTTTTTGAGCTAGTATTATCAAGCAAGTACTATTAGTGCGAGTGTTATTCAAAGGTATCTGACACCAGTATTGTTCAACGGCATTATAGTTGTATCTGCGATTACAAAGTCTCTACTACAACAAGCATTACGAAAGTGATAACAAGTATTTGTTGACATTACAAAAGTGGCAACGAGGGTTCATTGACTTCTCAAAAACTAACAATAATGTTTAAAGTGATAAAATCTATTAGATTAATAAATAAAAAAATCCATTACTTTTTTAAATATATATATATATATATATATATATATATATATATAAGTGAACATTGAAATCAAAACTGAGGCGACAGACTGTTTCATGCTAAATGCAATCATCAGGCCACATAGTGATTGTGTTTAGCATGAAACATTCTGTCGCCTCTGAGTGTTGACGTCAATGTTCACTTTTATATTTACATGTACGCTTTATCTCTGATATTGAGCACTTTATCTCATAAATATAGCATACTTAAACTATATTTCTTGATATATATATATATATATATATATATATATATATATATATATATATATATATATAGAGAGAGAGAGAGAAAGAAAATTAAAAAATATTTAAGCATGTTTAACAGTATAGAAAATAGTTTGTGACTGAAATGTCTATTGTTAAAGACTAAGGTTATTCATTAAATTACATTGTGTGCATTCACAGAATATAAAAATATTTACTTGAATACTCACCCAAAATAAATTCATGTGCATTTCAGGAAGTGTGTATATTTTGGTTACACAAAATAGAATTTACTCAATTTCATTTATTCAGCATTAAATTACATAATTTAGTATCTATAGTTTACCTTGACTTTCAATTAGCATGAAGTACATTTATGATCTTACTTAAATTCTAAAAATTTAAAAAACTAACAATATTTTTACTTCTGTCTATAAATACTTGTTGGACAAATCATATATATATATATATATATATATATATATATATATAATGACCCACATTACAACCCAAAAAGTTTGCGGTACCTCTTCTTTTTAATATATATATATATTGCCTAATTCTTTATTATTATGGTTTTTGCAACACTTATTTTATACCTATGAGGACACAAATCCTTTTCTTTTTGATACAGTGAAGTGATAAAATCATATAATATGGATTGTGAAATTATTGTTGACTCACAGCCATACCCAGCTGGTCAGTCAGGAAAAGCGTTCAATTAGAATGGAGAAAAATAGCATCATGTTTAGATGTAACATAATCTACCTTCTTCAATTACTTTAAAGTACTTTCATTAAAAAACATTTTGAATTAATACAGTTACTGATATAACTGAAGTAGTCTGTATTTATTCAATCAAAGTTAGCTGAGGACATGAAGGGGTAAAACAGGCAACATGAAGACTCACTTCAGATCAACAAAAAATAAGAAAGAAACCAGTAAAAATCGCCATTTTTCGCTATTTACGCTGGTTTTCACTATATGGGTTGACTCAGTTATCAAGTTAAATGTCTGTTAAACAATCAACTTATTGTTGGTTACAACTGAGTGAAGTTTGTATTAGATTGTTTGAACATTGAGGGAGTTTTTAGTTTAAAATTTGTGTCAAAATCAATTTGTGTTGAAATTGATTTTTCATTTTTTTGCAGTTCTTTGTTAAACATAGTGGCATAAAAATAAAAATGAGGTATTGTTGAGCTTGTCATGATGTAAGTAACCTACATACTGAGTTTGAACAAACTCAGGAAAAAAGTTGAATTTATCAATTTTTGATCAGCTTTATCAATTTTTTATGCTAAGAACATATCTCTTACATTGTACAATTTATGTGCCAAGTTTGGTCAAAATCGGTTGGATGGATCTCAAGTGAAAAAGTATCACACAGACACACAGACATCCTCTATTTTATATATATATATATAGATTATACGTATGGAAAAACAAATACTGGTAGGGTGGGTGGGTGTGTGAATGAATGTGACTGTGGAAATTGCTCCAAATGAAGTTCCTCCTTTCTGTTTTGGATAGTGCACTAGATTCAGGGAGAATAATGACACCACTAGAAAGAGCAAGTTTTCAGCTACAAAACACTATTTTTCTGCACATAGCCACAACCACTGACTGTGCATTTTTCCCAGTAGTGAACAAAGTGTGTATGACACACTCATAAAAAAATTTGCACCAGCAGAGGTAACCATTGTATAATTGTGCTCACATACATCTTTGGTCTCTGTTAAAGTTCCACAATCTCAGTGAATGGCAATGAGTACAATTTATTTTTTATCCATGTGGAGAATTCAGTGACACACAGATGTATATATTTTTATGTCAGACACCACTTTGCCAGACTATCAGCTGCTATCTGAAACAAAGCCAAAAATGTGGGTTATTGGTGCTAACAAAATAAAATAGGAAGCACTACTTTCAAATGGGCTCCATGGCATCGAGTAATGGTTAGCAAGGCTCATCTGCTTGAATAGTGAGTTCAGTACTCCCTGGTGATAGTAGAAAATCACTAAAATTAACCAACCAACAAACAAAAAATCGGTAAAATCAACCAACAAACCAACCTGGATGATATGCTTATATGTAGTCATATATTTATATGTTTATATGTGCATGTATCTTTTTCCATGTCTTGTGTTTCTTCCATACATGGGTGACCACGGCTCTCCAAAACCTCCTATTCTTTGTAGCTTCTAGTAAGTTTTGTTTCTTTGTTATCACTCCCAATCCTTGTTTTGCCATCCATTTATAAAAGCTTGTTAGGTAACCTACTTTGTCTGTCTTCTACTCCTCTTGCTCACTCACTCTTGTATATCCTATGAGTGTCAAGTTCTCCAAGCCCTTTTTCATTATGTATCCTAGAAATTTCAAATGTTTTTTTTTTCAGTTTTAAGTTTGAGTGTCATTTCTGTTCACATTTTCCTTAAAACTTTGTAATCTTCCTATATATATATATATATATATATATATATATATATATAAAATACCAAATTGTAATTGGTGGGGATTATTCCAAAGACGATTCTTAGTACATATGAGAGCTCAGTGTATTATACAGACCAAATTATAATAATAATTAGGAAAAAAACCTTAAAAATCATGACCGGTAATAAATTTATTTCGATGAATGTAAGTATATTCATCTTATCAGACCAACTACATTTTATGAAACTGTAGTTGGTCCGATGAAATGAATATATTTATATTCATCAAAATAATTTACTACTAACAATGATTTTAAAGCTTTTTTCCAAATAAATACACACACACTAGGGAGAAATGGAAGAATAAAAGAGAAAAATCCATTACTTCTTAATACATCTCTCTCTCTCTCTCTCTCTCTCTCTCTCTCTCTATATATATATATATATATATATATATATATATATATATATTATAGAGAGAGAGAGAGAGAGAGAGAGAATGGAAATCCAAAATCACGTTTTCTATCTTCCTCGTTGTCTTCTTTTATTCTTTAAATGTTTAAATTTTAAGCTCCTATTTCATTTCCTCACACCTCGAGTTGACAAGGCCTACAAGTAAAATCTTGTGGGCTGAAATCGCTATTCTGAATGAGGATTTGGATTTCCATTCTATGTAATTTATATGCTCTGTTAGAATGAATACACTAAGCTCTTTTTGTGGATGAGTTTTAATATTTTATATTATTAGGATTCACTTGGATTATATACCAACGGATTATTACCTTATATATATATATATATATATATATATATATACATACACACATACTTATTAAAACGGAATATATATAGGAAGAAGTAATGGATTTTTAGTTATTAATCTAACATGTTTTTATGTATGTATGTATGTATATAATTTGCCATTGTATGCCTCTTTTATTCAACATATAGAAGTGTAATAAGTATGTGTGTTTGCATTTATGGTTAAATCACACTGTAAGCACCAGTTATCATTCACGCACTTAAGTTAAGCAGCATCAAACCTGGTCATTTCTAAGATGAAGAGCTGTCTGAAAAAATGGCTATTGTAGCTATGAAGAAGTAAACCCCCAAAGAAGACTTCTATATTTTGAATAAATGGGTGCAATGGCAAATTATATATACTTATTAAAAATTGGTCTAGCTTGGTAGACAAATTAATTTGCATGTTTTACCGTCACTGCTGATTTTCATAGGAGGCATGATTTCTTCCCCACACCCTTCCATCTATTTTAGTCCCTTTTGTTTTGCTACTATATTAAGTTCAGCTGAGAAAATATCTCTGTATCTTCATAGGTTTTCTATCCATTATGTTTAAAATAACTTTTTAGTACATTTTCTGATGTTTACAGTTATTATTGGTGTTCTATGTACCTATGTAGTCTTGAAATTTAATAATCTTAACCATGCATCTGTCCCCTAAATATGCATACACCACTCACTCCTGCAGTTGTACATAATGTCTCTCTGTCAGCATTCCCTGTAAAGATTAATTCTTTCTACCTATCACTTTCAGTTTGTTAATATCTCTCAATCTATCTGTCCATATCTCTTTCACTCTCTACATAGCTGTCTCTCTCTTTTGCTCTGTTCATATCTCTCTCTCTGTTCATATCTCTCTCTCTGTTCATATCTCTCTCTCTGTTCATATCTCTCTCTCTGTTCTTATCTCTCCCTTTTTCACTCTGTTCTTATCTCTCTCTCTTTCTCACTCTGTTCTTATCTCTCTCTCTTTTTCACTCTGTTCATATCTCTCTCTTTTTCACTCTGTTCATATCTCTCTCTTTTTCACTCTGTTCATATCTCTCTCTTTTTCACTCTGTTCATATCTCTCTCTTTTTCACTCTGTTCATATCTCTCTCTTTTTCACTCTGTTCATATCTCTCTCTTTTTCACTCTGTTCATATCTCTCTCTCTCTCTTTCACTCTGTTCATATCTCTCTCTCTCTTTTACACTCTGTTCATATCTCTCTCTCTCTTTTACACTCTGTTCATATCTCTCTCTCTCTTTTACACTCTGTTCATATCTCTCTCTCTCTTTTACACTCTGTTCATATCTCTCTCTCTCTTTTACACTCTGTTCATATCTCTCTCTCTCTTTTTCACTCTGTTCATATCTCTCTCTCTTTTTCACTCTGTTCATATCTCTCTCTCTCTCTCTTTTTCACTCTGTTCATATCTCTCTCTCTCTCTTTTTCACTCTGTTAATATATCTCTCTCTCTCTTTTTCACTCTGTTAATATCTCTCTCTCTCTCTTTTTCACTCTGTTAATATATCTCTCTCTCTCTCTTTTTCACTCTGTTAATATCTCTCTCTCTCTTTCACTCTGTTAATATCTCTCTCTCTCTTTCACTCTGTTAATATCTCTCTCTCTCTTTCACTCTGTTAATATATCTCTCTCTCTTTCACTCTGTTAATATATCTCTCTCTCTTTCACTCTGTTAATATATCTCTCTCTCTCTTTCACTCTGTTCATATCTCTCTCTCTCTTTTTCACTCTGTTCATATCTCTCTCTCTCTCTTTTTCACTGTTCATATCTCTCTCTCTCTCTTTTTCACTCTGTTCATATCTCTCTCTCTCTCTTTTTCACTCTGTTCATATCTCTCTCTCTCTCTTTTTCACTCTGTTCATATCTCTCTCTCTCTCTTTTTCACTCTGTTCATATCTCTCTCTCTCTCTTTTTCACTCTGTTCATATCTCTCTCTCTCTTTTTCACTCTGTTCATATCTCTCTCTCTCTCTTTTTCACTCTGTTCATATCTCTCTCTCTCTCTCTTTTTCACTCTGTTCATATCTCTCTCTCTCTCTCTTTTTCACTCTGTTCATATCTCTCTCTCTCTCTCTTTTTCACTCTGTTCATATCTCTCTCTCTCTCTCTTTTTCACTCTGTTCATATCTCTCTCTCTCTCTCTTTTTCACTCTGTTCATATCTCTCTCTCTCTCTCTTTTTCACTCTGTTCATATCTCTCTCTCTCTCTCTTTTTCACTCTGTTCATATCTCTCTCTCTCTCTTTTTCACTCTGTTCATATCTCTCTCTCTCTCTCTTTTTCACTCTGTTCATATCTCTCTCTCTCTCTTTTTCACTCTGTTCATATCTCTCTCTCTCTCTTTTTCACTCTGTTCATATCTCTCTCTCTCTCTTTTTCACTCTGTTCATATCTCTCTCTCTTTTTCACTCTGTTCATATCTCTCTCTCTCTCTCTTTTTCACTCTGTTCATATATCTCTCTCTCTCTCTTTTTCACTCTGTTCATATCTCTCTCTTTTTCACTCTGTTCATATCTCTCTCTCTTTCACTCTGTTCATATCTCTCTCTCTTTCACTCTGTTCATATCTCTCTCTCTTTCACTCTGTTCATATCTCTCTCTCTTTCACTCTGTTCATATCAATTTCTCTTTTTCACTCTGTTCATATCAGTTTCTCTTTTTCACTCTGTTCATACAAGTCTCTCTTTTCTTCACTCTGTTCATATCTTTCACTTTGTTCATATCTATATCTACCTATCTTCATCAGTATATTATATTTCAGTCTATTCATATCTCTTTCAATCTGTTCATATCTATGTCAGTATCTTTATATTTATCTATGTATTTATTAGCCTGTCCATATTTATTTCTATCTAAATCTTTTCCTATACATACCTTCACAGTTTTCCTCACTCTCTTTTTCAGGCATTACCTCTCTTTCAATTGACATTTCTACCCAAGTGCTCTGTATCCTTCTGCATGCAATCCCTTCTCTCTCTAAGGGAATATAATTACTCACATTCTCTCTCTAAATGCTTGATTTGACTCAGTCTTTCTCCATCTCCCCAAACATACACACACTCTCTTCATCATTGTCTCATACACATACATTGACTTCCCTACCCATTCAAAATCCTTCCCACCCACCTCTATATGTCTTAATTCTCTGCATATTTCTACCCACCACCACGTCCCCCATCATCCTCAAATAAGATGTTTACTCTTCCCCAAGTACCTTGCCATGCATGCATGCACGTGCAGTTGCGTCTTAGTGTTCTGCACTGATGTGATACTTGTTGGTTACATAAATATTAATGTATGCACACTTGACATGCAAACTTTCATTTACAGAATATGCCAACACAGGCATATATGAATTAAAAAATATGTTCATGCAAATGTGTGCTTATATATATATATATATATATATATATATATATATATATATATATATATATATATATATAGCTGCTTGTATCTGACTATGCCTGTCTGCAAGGGTGGTTAGCTAATCCTTGTTGCAGATGCTTGCTCAGGCACATTTGTGTTTCTTCAACGTCGACAGAACCAATGGTTGCTTTATACTGTAATTATGCTGAGTGGATTTTAGGTACAGTTTCTGGAAAAAAGTGTATAATATGGGGTTGAATAAGGTCAGTACACTGAAAGCCTCAGTCACAATGACTTGTGACTTCATGCTAGCACAAGCATTGACAGCTTTTGAAGAATTCTGTATACTCAGTTTCATTCACACAACTTGGGTCAACCTGTGGCATGGTTCAGTGCACTTCCCAACAGTGATGCATGCTGGGATTGCCTCCCCAGGCTGATATTATGAAGCAGTCAACTCCCTGACAAATCAACCATGGTAAGATTCAAACCAGAATATCCTATTCAGAATGATAATATTTTCACACTGTTTAGTTTTGTGTGTGTGTACATATATAATATATATATATATATATATATATATATATATATATATATGTATATTCAACTCTCCCGTTGAATTTGACATATGAGGGTCAAGCAGATCAGTTCCTAGGAACTGACATCCTGACACCAGCACATGAGATTTGATTATAGTGGTGAAGGTTTTGTGCAGAACCATCCACACTTTTTGAAGGGCCGAATACAAAGACTTTGTGAACTATGTGCCACAAGGTCCCCAAATGACCCTCTGCAGGTCTAGAATTTAGAGTTGTGCTTCTCCTAGACTAGTTGCCATCCAAGGCTATAGAACCCAATCTGTCCTGCTATTTACCCATAGCTGGAGAGAGAAGAAAACGATTAATACCTTTCCCAAGGGTATTAGCACATAAATGAATGTAATGGATTCAACTGGAATTCAAACTCAACTCTCTGATTCCTCAATCCAAGCCACTATCCATATCCACATATATATATATATATATATATATATATATATATATATATATATGTATGTGTGTGCATGTGTGTGCCAATTGTGTATTTGGGCAGCAGTTCCTCTTTTATACAAGTTTTGTTCCATCTGCAACATCCTAGTAGAAAATACAAGTATAATAGCCTCATCCACATGTAAAAACAGATTAAAAATAATGGGAGCCCTAATAATAAAAAAGGAAAAGCTAAAACTCAATAACATTAGATACAGACTTGGCCAAAATGTGCTGTGTTTGGAAAATAAAACATTCCTATAACTTCAGACATCTACATTAAAAAAAACTACACATTCAGTTAAAATAAAAAAAAATGTCCTTGATAAAATAATAGCCAAAAGTGCTCAGATATGCAGAACTTTTGGACAGTTTTTACTCACTTTATGTTCATAAAAGAAAACATTTTTGTATAAACACAAGAAAAATTAAATTAAAAGCCTAATTGCAGTACCTTGACAGTTGTCTTTAATGAAACTTTATTTTTATATATATATTTTTAAAAGCAATGTAAATTGTTTTTATTGTAATCTATTATAATAAAAATATTTTAATTACATATATATATATATATATATATATATATATATATATATATATATATATATATATATACTCTAAAAATCAAGAGATCAGTTGAATCCGCTACCTTGGTTACAAGCTTATGGTATCTTCAGGTGATTTTTATCAATTGACCTCCTACCACTTTATTTAAAAAAAAATAAAAATAAAATGTTGGGAGGTCAGTTGATAAAAATCACCTGAGATACCATAAGGTTGAAACCAAGGTAGCAAATTCAACTGATCTCTGCATGGTATTTTTTATTTTTATTTTATTTTTTTCACACGTGTATTGAGCACTTTTTAATACTACTGTTTCCTGGTCTGATTCAACTCTGACCATTAACTTCCTATGTATGTCATATATATATATATATATATATATATATATATATATATATATATATATTTGAATTTGTAGGCCTGATGAATTGGATCATGATTACGATTCCAATTTAATAAATTATAACCATAGAATACTAGTGTTTGAGCCTTTTATATTATATTCTTACTCTGTCCTGGACATTGAGTTCTACCTGGATTCTGTCCTCTTGGGAATTTGTGTGTGTGTGTATAATATATATATATATATATATATATATATATATATATATATTGACCACTAATATTATCTATCTATCTATCTATATATATATATAAGTACATGAAGATTTATGTATTTTTTATATATATATATATATATATATATATGTATTCAACTACATGAAAATTCTGATAATTTAACATACTTTTCCAGACTAGATGAACTTCTGCCAATGATGCTCAGTAGATAACTAGAGCTATAATATTCATTAAATCAAGAACAGATAAGTCAATTTGAATTATTTGATTTATTGAATATATATATATATGTATATATATATATATATATATATATATATAAGAATTGGAATCAAATATAGATTGGAATCCAACAGAATCATAAAATGTAGAACAAATAGAAAAATTTATAACGTTTTGCCATTATTGAAGCTTTGTCAAAGAATGAAATGTGTAGGAGAAAAAGTAAATTCTAGTATTTTTCATTTTTGTGTTGTTTGTTTTTCATTGGCTAAGCAGCCTTCATATGCATTAGTTTTGTTAAGCAGCATTTGTGTGTGTAATTCAGGTGTGTATGTGTATCCGTACTGTAAGTGAAACATTAGATTTATGTTTCCTATTTGTTTCTTATCCTATCATATATATATATATATATATATATATATGATCATTTCACTTTAAGCAGAGCAGCAAAGCCACTGAGACACAAGGGGTTACTGAGTGTAAAAGAATAACAAAAAAGAGAAACATTAAAAAGCAAGATCAATAAAAGTAGAGGAATCAAGAAGACAGATGATAACGATCCACATTGCATTTAAACTTTTAAAGATCAAAGTTGTCTGGAAAGCATGAAGTTGGAAGAGAAATTCCACAAGCAAGAAGTGTGAGAGAAGAAACTTTGCATAGAAATTAGGGTTGCATCTAGTTAATTCAACTTTAAAATGATGAGAACTTTTCAGTCAATCTAGTACTGCACTTAAATTCATAAACTCTAGGTACCATAGCAGAAAGTTCATCAGAACAATTACCATAAAAGTGTTTATAGAAAAGACACAGGGAAGCTACATTACAGCAGTGGTAAAATGACTGAAGCCAAGATGTCAAGCCAAGACCAGTAACATTGCAGATACTTCTTAAGATCTTATCAGAAATCTCTAAATATATCGCAGGTGTACCAGACCATGTGTGGCAGTAATATTCAAAGTATGGATGAATAGTAGACTTATAAATATGTAAGATAGATTCTTGAGATAAACATTTTCTTGAATGACACAGTGAATTAATTTTCTTAGCAGCAGATGTATGTGTTTTGTTAAAGATAAGCCCGTTATATTTTAAATAATGTTCTCTTGTGTTAGATTCGTTTCCATATCTTCGTATTATAGTTGTAAAGCAGTTGTCCACAGTAGATTTCAGGCATTAAGGTCCTGAGATTTTGACTGGCTTCAGTCATTCTCTAGAAAGACATCAAATGAAGTTCAAAATCTATTTGATAATATACACCTTTGGTATGATTTTGATATTTACGTCTTTAAGGGGTCAGATGAGAATTTAAAATATATTTTTAGAAAGTGCGTTAAACCAGTTCAGTTTAAAAATTCACATACTCTATTAGAGGAATTATAATAATAATGGTTTAATGATACAAGTCTTGCTAATTAACCCATAGATGGAGGGAGAAGAGGTGGGTTCATATCTTTCCCAAATGTATTTGCATATAAATGAATATAACAAACTGAAATGGAACTGGAATTGGATCTTGGCTCTCTGATTAACAATTCTGAGCCATTATCTATTACACCACCCACACATCCAAGCTTACAGAACCTGATATTCCCAAATGACCACCCATCTAGGTACTGTCCAGGCTCGACATTGCTTAACTTCTGTGATCATACAGAAACTGGGGTTTCAATGTGATATGTTCATAAGCCTTTGTTGAGTAAAAGACTAAAAAAAAGTAGATGTTTTGTTTTAGGTGTGTGTTTAATCTATGCAGTGAAACATTTTATATTTATTGGTCATGCAACCTGATCTACCCTACTTAATGGGATATTTAGGTATTATAGTAGCAAGTGGCATTATTTATCTTATGTCACCATAGCGACACAATATCTCATTAATAAGTAGTTTTAACAGGTTCCTAATACACTAGTTTTGATTTCTTTCATTTTAGCTTTCTTCAGATATTTTTTTTTATTTTAATGATTTGCAAAACAGGATTATTTCTTAGATGTAACAATTGGATTAATTGTAAAGATAAAGATCTTAGATTACTCACGCAGGAAATATAACTAATACAATTGCAAAATAAATTTAATATTTCTTTCATTTTTTTATGGTATATGTTTTGTTAGCTTTCTTGGGATATTTTTACTTTCCATGACTTCAGAAGCAGAATTCTCTCTTACCTACAACAATAAAATTAACTAAAGATAAAAGTCCAAGATTTCTCATGCTGAAAATATAATCAGTACAGGTGGAAAATTACTTCACTAGAGTGAACATTTTTTTACAGTATGTGTTAACTAATAATCATATTATAATCCTTCTTGTTACTTAGTTTTTTAGCTCGCACCAATACCTCATAAATAATGAAGTACTCCATTTTCATCAGGAGGAAAGACGGAAAAGACATAAAAAAGTTGCTGTCTTTTTTTGTTTTTTTTCAGTTCAAAAAGAAAGGAGGAGTAAAAATAGAAGATAGAGAAGGTGATAAGACTTTCATGTCTTTAATATCTGTTTTAGTGAAATGAAGAACTTGTCAAATTTCAAATCTTTTCATTTGTACCCTCTTACTTCTTTATATAATGACCTGCATTAATACTTATGGTTGTTATTGCAATATTTTGTCAACATTGTTAAGCACAAATATTTAATGATGCAGTAGTGTATTTTTTATGGGCAACTTAGTCACAGAACTGACAAGGAGCTTACTCAATCATTAAGAATTATGATTTATCAGAAAATTCAAATAGCAAAACCATGAAATTTTTATCAGTACTACTAGTAGTAATAATTTCACTGCTTTGATCATCATTGTCAGAAATCATGTGATAAACCAATTAGAAAAAATGTTTTGAGCCTTTAAATCTTATTTTCTTTTAGGTATTTATGCTTTAAATGATTTAAAAAACAATTCTTTCTTACATGTGATGATAGAGTTAAAAGTAAATAGAAATTCTTATGCAATTATAAAATTACTTGAAACATTGGAATCACTTTTTGACTTTATGATTTATTTTAGTTTTCTTGTGTATATTTATATTTAAAGTCGGATTCTTTCAAACATGCGACAGTAGAGTTAATTGTAGAGATAAAATCCTTGTTTTCTCATACAGAAAATATAATCAATGCAATTACAAAATTATTTTCATGCTGCTGTCATTTTTTTTATAGTACTAATAAACAAAGTTTTAAAATTGGTCAAAATATATTTATACTTGTGATTTAGAAACAGAGCCAACTGAACTGCCAAAAGAAAAGACTTTGAAAATAATGCCTTCTTAAAAATTGTTGGTTGCAATCTTGAGATGTGACTACTAAAAATTCCCCTCCACATATTTATAAACAAATCCTACAGATGCATGATGGGATTTCTACCTAGCCAATAAAAATGGACAATTCTTACTTATCCACACATTTTTCTTTCTTTTTTTCGATTGATTTCTTTCCTACAGCTTATCAATCCATTGCAGGTTATTTAAAGCCAGAAAATATTTTTAGATTCTAAGAATTTTTTTGAAGATAATAATGGTTTATTGATAGAAAGTCTTACTAATTAACCTATATCTGGGAGGAGAAGAGATGGGTTCATACCCTTCCCAAGGGTATTTGCGTATAAGTGAACATAACAAACCTGACTTGAATTGGAAATCAGCTCTCAGAGTAACAATTTGAAGTCATTATGTATTACACCACCCACACATCCAACTTTACAACAACTGGTATTCTCAAGTGCTCGCCCATCTAGGCAAATGATTGAGTAAAAGACTAAAAAAACTAAATATTTTGTTTTGGGTGTGTGTTTATTCTATGCAGTGAAATTTTATATATTTATTGGCCATGCAGCCTGAGCCACCCTATTTATTAATGGTATATTTAAGTATTACAATAACAGGAGGCATTATTTATCTTATATCACTAAAGCGGTGTGCCCAGACTCAATGTTGCTTAACTTAGGTGATCATACAGGAACCAGTGTTTTAACATGATATGGCCGTAAATCTTTTTCTTTCTTGCCTTGAAGACAGAAAGCTATAACCACTTGACTGTATCCCTTTTGCATGTGAACATTGTTTCTGTTTTGTGAATTTTTTACTTTCCTACTGTCTTATAGTTGCTTTGATTTGTCTTCCATTACATTGTCTTGTATTATTTTACCTTATTCTTCCTTTTTATGCTTAATGCCTGTGTTTTTTTTCTACAAAAATATATCTATAAGCATATATCCAGCATTCAACAGATACTCAATTCTCTATTTACTGCTGTGCATACATTATGGCCGATTCATTATTCAACCCTCATCAAGTGTAAGCGATGACAAAGTGGAAATATCTAACTCCAGTAACAATAGAAATTGTTCATTAATGTCTATTTTCACAGCTGAATTGATAGGGGTATGATTGGGCATACTCAAATTTCCTTCTGGTGCCCTAAACATAGTTGTTATCACATTGCCTGTGGAGAATGCTACTTTAAACTTCTTCTTTCTGGGTCAAATCATTATTAATTTTATGACTTCTCAGCTGACATGGAGAGGAAAGACTATATTGAATACATTGCTAGGTCAGCTGCTAAGAAAGTTGGTTCACTGTATCACATGAGACAATTTTTTTCTCCAGAATCTATCTTACATATCTATAAGTCTACCATTCGTCCATGCTTAGAATATTGCTGCCACATGAGGTCTGGTGCTCCTGCTATTTACCTTGAGCACCTTGGTAAAATCGAAAGAATCAGCAATATTATTGGTCCCGATCTGGCAACTTGGCTTCAGTCACTGTCCCACTACCATAAGGTTGCCTCTTAGTACCTTTTCTATAAATAATTTTGTCGTAATTGTTCAGATTCATGGTAAGTGTTCATCTAGTACCTAGATTTTTTTAATTCAAGTGCAGTACTAGACTCATCAATTTAGAGTTAAGCTGGCTAGATGTAACCATAAATTCTATGCTAACAGTTTCTTTTCTTGCACTTCTCACTTGTGGAACCCCCTTCCAGCTCCATGCTTTTCAGCCAACTTTAATCTGCAAACATTTTAATGCAATGTCAATCGCTATCTACTGTCCTCCTGATTATTTTTTTCTCTTCCTGCTCATTATTCATGTTTCTGTTCCTAATTCTTCTACACCCTGTAACCCCTTGTACCAGCTTGCATGGGGTGATACCGATTTAAAAAAAAAAAAAAAAAAGAAAAAAAAAGCTTTTAAAAAGGATCTTAATAAAACTTTGTCCATCAAACAATTTATAATATAAATGATGACAGTAACTGAAAAATATAGTTTTCACCTAATCAGTATTTGGTTAACAAAAAGTTTGTTTTTAGTATATTTCTCACTAAATGCATTAATTTTTTTTTTATTTATTACATGAAACACCAGTTTACCAAATGCTATCATACAGCAGTTGTTAATGGATCATGTTAATTACCTTTATAGGATGCTTGGAAGGCTTTTACTCCTAACAAGGAAATTAACTTATTTTCCTCTTCTTTGCCTCTTCTCAAAAGATTTATGCCCAATTCATCTTTGAAACCAGTCTGCTTATTTACTTTGATGATTTTATAAACACTTGATAAAATTAAACTATTTCTCTTGCCTTTCTTGCATTGTGAACATTTGCTAAAATTCTATTAAAAGTTTGACTCATGGTTGAGTAATTCATATATCTTCCACAAAACAAATTTCTCATTAAAGTTCATTGGCAGTGAAACACGGTTTAGTAGTTAAAGCACTGGTCTATAATTTGCAAGTTTCAGGCTAGACAGATGAGGATCACTGACAATGACATGGTAAATCAGGGATCAGACTGTTAGATAACAAGTGACATTGTTAACGGCTCGATCTCAGTGCTTGCTTCATTGGTGAGCCTGCTTAACAAAGAACACAACAGTATTGTGTTTATACTATTTAACTGGTTGGTCTGATCACTGACAATGACATGGTAAATCAGGTATCAGACTGTTAGGTAAGAAGTGACATTGCCAACAGTTCAGTCTCAGTGCTTGGCTGGTGAGCCTGCTTAACAAAGAAGACAATAGTGACAGCATTGTGTTTATACTATTTAACTTGTTGATCTATTGCTCACTATTGGTGCTGCATTAGTGAAAGTAATTAAAAACTCTAGAAAAAGGTGTGAGAGAGATGTTTTTTCTATTGACTTTGGGATTAATCTAATTTTCATGGGAATAAAACTGGGAGATTTCATGGTACACTGGCACCATTACTCGGTTATCAGTACTTTGAAAAGTGTTTCTGATTTTATACAAGTCCCCACCATTATATTCAAATCACCTATGTAGATAGTCTGGCACAGTGTTTCTCACCTGTGTTCCCAGAACCATAGGGTTGTGCAAGAGGTAGCAAGGTGTTCGATAAGAAAAAAATAAGTAATTTTTGTTTAATTTCATATTCATAATTTTTACTGTACACGTGCAGCATATTGTTGGAAAAGCTTTGGTTATTATAATAATGGCTTCAATCTCTTCTATTATTTAAAATTATAAAAATGATAGAGAGTGTATTTTATGATGTCTATATGCCATCAGTGTGAAAGTGCTTGCACAAGTTAGTGAACAGGACCTGTACATGGCAGATTTGTCTATCATTGAGTGAATCACTCAAGTGCAAGATGCAGTGTCCATATATTATGTTCATCATGTGAACTATGGTAGAAATATGGTGGAGATAGAGATATTAATAATCATTTTTATGCAGGGGTTTCCTGAGACATGAAAATTATTTCAAGAGTTCCACAAGGGAAAAAGTTTAAGAAACACTGGTCTAGTGATTCAGATCTAAATTGAACTGTTTGGCCTTCATATATCGAAATCAGTGGAAAAGTTCATCCATCTATTCACCTTCTCTTCACCCAATACCTGTTGGTGCTTACTGCATTCTGGATAATCTGCTCTTCATAGTTTTTTAAATTTATTGTGTTTTTGTTTTACAGACATACTATTTGCACTTTATGTCTAATTATTATTGTATAACTTCAGGTGGCTGGCTTTTGAATTCAGATTTGTCCTTCTCATCTGGTTGCTATCTACAGTGAAAGAACCCAGTCAAGCCTATTAATTAACCCATACTTGGGGGAAGAAGTGAGGGATTCATACCTTACTCAAGGGTATTTGTGCAAAAGAGAGTGTAATGAACTTGCCTGGAATTTGAACTTGGCTTACCAATTCTTCATTCCAAGCCACTAACCATTGTAGTACTTGTATATTAAATAGGAAAGAAAAGTCCATTCTAAAGACAATGTAACACTTGTTTCCCTCTCTTCACTTGTAGAAATGAATTCAGCCATATCATGTGTGTGTGATATGGGATAGGTAATGAAGTACTGTAGCTGTGGTATCTATTGAATGCAAACATGATATAACACCATTCAATTGTGGAATGATTATTGTGGCTAGAAATATGGAGTACTCTCTCTGTTTTTGTTCCGGTTAAAGGAGGAGACATACATTATTAAGTAATTTTTTTGGGTTTTTGAAGCACTTTGGTTTATAAAACTCCTTTGGAAATAATGTGTTAAATTATTAGGAAAATGTATTCCATGTACAACCATGCAAACATATATGTCTGCATTCAGATGCCTATGTACTTGCTCTCTCAGTGGTACCAATAATGCATTGAGTACATTTCTGACAGAAGGATAAGACTCCCTATGAAAATGAACTGGCTTCCAGGTGGATGCTTGCAAACTCAAGTATAAAACTGACCAAGTCAAGTAAATATTTACCCGACTTCCGATTATTTTGATGAGGAGGATAGATGACAATTGACCCTCAAGTGGTCAAGATTGAGAGGCACAAATGCAGGAGTCTGTTCCACAGATTTGCATTTTTGGGTAGGGACCTGTGTTGAACTTTCTTTTTACATTTGGAATGCAGAGGAAAATGAAACTGATTTAAGTCTGTGGAAGTAGCATTTTGTTATTTTTTTTAAAAAAATGTACACTCAATACAAAGCCCAGTAGCCACATAAGGTAGAGTCTTACTGAAAGATATTCTTGCATGAACTTAAGAGGAGGATGTAAGTGCAAATTATGAGGATATGTGTGATAGATAATGGTTGACTCTAGGCTTGATGAAGTTAAGATTGTAGTGATTAAGGAAGCATCCTCTTGGGTGTCTGCTCAACAAAGTAACAGTTTTTGAGAAGCCTGTGTGGAACTTTGTTTTTATTTTTTTTTTTTAATCATTTCACCCCAAGCAAGTTGATGATGCCACTAAAACACACAGGGTTAGTGGAAAGAGGATGAGAAGACTTTAGTGGGGATGATTGAGCAAAAGACAAAAAAGGAACAGGGTTCAAGAAGACAGATCATCATTGATGTTGCATTTAAATTTTTTAGATTGTGAGAAGCGCAAGGTGAGAAGTGCAAGAAAAAAAAAATTGTTCAGTAGAAGTACTTGCTAGTTCAACAGTAAAACAGTGAGACCTAGTTGCCAATCTAGTAGCACACTTAAATTCATGTAGTTGGGGCATCAGTGGAAAAAAACTCATCAGAACAGTTGCCATAGGTAGTCACGTCAGTGCAAAAGTGACTGAAGTCAAGATGCCTGGTCAGGATTGATTACATTACAGACCCTTCTTTGGATTTTATCAAGAATCTTCAGATATATAATGGAAATACCAGACAAAAAAGACAGACAGAGGGAAGACACATAATGTCAATGAGAAAGTGACTGAAGTCGAGATGCCTGGTCAGGATTGATTATCTTACAAACCCTTCTTTGGCTGTTGTCAAGAATCATGAGCTGTACAGCAGGCCAAGACCAGACCAGATATGGCAACAGTGTTCAATACATGGATGAATGGTAGATTCATAAGTTTGCAAGATGGATTCTCTCATGTATTAGCATTAAAGTTCTGAACTGTTTACTTAGTTTTTATGTAAGTGCTCAGAACCCTAGTTCATCCAAATAAAAGCTCAAGAACTACATAATTTCTTTAGCCTCTTTGGTTACATATGATGATTTTTCTGGATGGATTCAAAGCCCAAAATATATTTGTCTGTTTGGAAACATTTACGTGGCACTCTTGGGAGATAATTGTGGCACACAATTTGAGAGCTGTTACTGCTGCTGCTATTTTTTGTGTTGCAGAAAGAAACATTGTCTCCCTGTCATGATATTTATTTTGATGCGTTTAATATGGCACAAAAAGTAGACATAAGCAATTCACTAGCACTGAGAAGGATTCCTCCCCCTCTCCGTCCCATAGACTCGATTGATTAGTATGTGGTCACAGCCTCACTGCACAAGATGTTGTTGTTGCACTTTTCCATAGCAAGTAAGATTTTGCAGGATGAAGTTGCTAGTCCCATGTCCAGCTGGTTTTTGTATCTGGTTTTTCATTTACAGTACCTGGTGTTCCCAAGTTGTCCCTCATCTAAGTAGTGACCATAGTCAACATTGCTGAACTTCGGTTATCAAAAGAAACTGTTGTTTCTATGTGTCACACTCCTCCCTGGTCTTTTGAACAGGGGTAGAGGTTTATCTCTTGTTTCCTGTTTAGGGTTGGGTTTCCAGTCCCTTCTAAAGTCATTCTCTTTCAATCCCAGTAGCTCCTTGCATCTTAGTGGCATTATTGCCTTGCTTGAGATGAATTGATTAAAAAAAAACTATTTGACTGTAAACTATAATAAGGATTAAACTGACTATATTGCTTCATAGTTATTTCTTTTATGGTAGTGATGAGATTTCCCAAGTATTTGAATGCACAGCAAATTTGTGCAGATAATGATTAAGGGTGGAATTTTTGTACTTTTTAAAACATCTTGTTGTTATTTTGCCAATATACTGCATTATTTAAAAGAGTAATTAACATATCGCATGAACAGGTTTTCTTTTTTTTATGAAAATAAACAAATAAAATAGAGATTGCAAATTAAAGAAAAGCCAATCATAAACAAATAAGAATCAGAAAAATATGTAATAACATTTATATGCATGACATGAAGGTCAGAAGATAAGAGGAGAGGAATGATAGTCAATTATTGTTTTGTATTCTTTTTCATTCCGTGTTACTAATGTTTGTGTGTGTGTCTGTGTGTGTATATATATATATATATATATATATATATATATATATATATATATATATATATATTAGCAGCATAACACACTTCTTTCTCTTTTTGGTTTCTCATCTTCCAATTTCCCTCTTTTTTTTACCCAAACCAATGAGAAAAAAAGTGGGTTTATTTTTATTATTACTATTTCTTGTTGAATAATGATAGTTCCATTGGGCTTTAAGACCTTCCTGGCTTATAGATAAATTGGTTGCTGAGGTTTGTCATCTCGTAATCGTTTGCCCCCTGCCTGACTTGATTTTCTGTAATCCTTCCTGATTAATCTTTTCCCAATTAGACAAATTTCATTTCTGGGAAGGGCATTTGGATTCAGTTCCTACTACTCACCTACCTATCCAGCCTACATGCTTCGTTTTATTTTACTTTTTTTAAATAGCGTATGGTTTATTGTTATTTTGAAGAATGTTTATCAGTTTGCCTTGATTATGCATGAGAACAGATCAATAAATTTGCAGGCTGATAGGTAGTTACTTGAATTTTGATCTGATATTTTCATTCTATAATATTTTGTATCCTTTGATAACTATTTACCATTGAATTAAGTGCATTGTCAAATAAGTTATGTACCTATATAACAGTTGTGTGTGTGTATATATATATATATATATATATATATATATACAATGTTTATACGTTATTTTAATAAGATACAATTTGTTTCAGTAAATGGTCTGTTTTTTAAATAAACAGTACTAATTACATTTATTGGCCTTAATGTTTAGGAAATTTCAGGCCGGTCATACTGTTTATTTAAAAACACCACATTTACTTAAATAAGTTGTATCTAGAATAATGTATAAATAGAATATATATTAAAAGAATTTTTGAACTTAATTCATTTCATAAATTATATATAAAGTTTAATTAAAAAACAGATAACCTTAAGGGTCCATTGATTATATTTTATTTCTCTAGGTAAGTAATTTTTTCTTGGTTCCTCATATCACATTTCCAAGCACTTAAAATTAATTAAACTAATATTCGCTCTGGTTTTACATTTGCTCTCTGGATTACATCCTCCTTGGGATTATCCATATGGATTACCAAGCATTTCATTATATATATATATATATATATATATGTAAGAAACACAAATTGAAATCTGTGTATGTAGGAGAAGATACAAATTATAGAATTTAAGGACACGAGTAATTTACTGTATATACTCTCATATCATGCAACCGTTGAAGAACTAATTTTGAAGCTAATTTAACTACAGTAAATGGATATATAGTTTAGTCAACAGTGTAACCAGGTCCAGCAGTACATATGCTAATTTTATATCTTGTGTATGATGCAACCCCCTTAAAATTAGCTTCAAAATTAGGTCTTCAAAAGTTGCATGATACATGAGTATATACAATAGATAATGAACTGAGATAGATAGATAATGAACAGAGATAGATATATAGTTTAGTCAACAGCGTAGCCAGGGCCAGCAATACATATGCTAATTTTATATCTTGTGTATGATGCAACCCCCTTAAAATTAGCTTCAAAATTAGGTCTTCAAAAGTTGCATGATACATGAGTATATACAATAGATAATGAACTGAGATAGATAGATAATGAACAGAGATAGATATATAGTTTAGTCAACAGCGTAGCCAGGGCCAGCAATACATATGCTAATTTTATATCTTGTGTATGATGCAACCCCCTTAAAATTAGCTTCAAAATTAGGTCTTCAAAAGTTGCATGATACATGAGTATATACAATAGATAATGAACTGAGATAGATAAATAATGAACAGAGATAGATATATAGTTTAGTCAACAGCGTAGCCAGGGCCAGCAATACATATGCTAATTTTATATCTTGTGTATGATGCAACCCCCTTAAAATTAGCTTCAAAATTAGGTCTTCAAAAGTTGCATGATGCATGAGTATATACAATAGATAATGAACTGAGATAGATAGATAATGAACAGAGATAGATATATAGTTTAGTCAACAGCGTAGCCAGGGCCAGCAATACATATGCTAATTTTATATCTCATGTATGATGCAATCCCCTTAAAATTAGCTTCAAAATTAGGTCTTCAAAAGTTGCATGATGCATGAGTATATACAATAGATAATGAACTGAGATAGATAGATAATGAACAGAGATAGATATATAGTTTAGTCAACAGCGTAGCCAGGGCCAGCAATACATATGCTAATTTTATATCTTGTGTATGATGCAACCCCCTTAAAATTAGCTTAAAAATTAGGTCTTCAAAAGTTGCATGATACATAAGTATATATGATAAATAATGAACAAAGATAGATATCTAGATAAATACTGAACATAGATAAATAGATAGATAATGAACAGAAATAGATATATAGTTTGGTCAACAGCATAGCCAGGTCCAGCAGTAGACATGCTAATTTTATACCTTGTGTATGATATGACCTTCTTAAAATTAGCTTCAAAATTAGGCCTTCAAAGTCGCATGATATGCGAGTATATATGATAATAAATAAATGAAATTAGATTATTTTAATCTGTTGACATGCGGTCCTTTTCCTTTTGAAAACATTAGTGCAATAGATATTGGGAACACTATTAATAAGCAGTCATCCATTTTGAAAAATTGCTAAGCAGGAAAGAGTACCATTAATGGGTACAGAAGATAAACATGTTATGTCTGTAATATATAATGTTTGTGTGTATACAAGAATGGATCAGTAATTCTATAGCCTAACATGTTGTTATGAGCTGAATTTTGAGATATCACTGTATAATGTTCACTTTATATGATTAATAGAGGACTGTTCAGTTAAGTGCATTGTCAAAAAAGGAGATTATGTTGAGAAATAAGTATTGTGCAAAACAAATGTTTTTTTTTCTTTATTGGGTTATCAGTTTACCTATATTGATCTTTAGATTAAATGATTCTTTCAGGTTGGAGAAAATCTGTATTTATCATTTGAAACATCAATTTATACCATATGTAAAAATATTAAAATTTATTTTTTAGGGGTTGGGGGTGAAGATGAATTGGTATAAGAGACTTGTTTACATAATGATCATGTTGCACTATTTCCACTTGAGGCACATTGCAAACACACCTGGCTTATTTCTTTTTAAGAATTTCAGTCATTGTAAGTTTTTCTGACTAGTACCTCCCCTTGTATGACCAGGCTACTGGGAAATGGATGTTTTTATTGAGACACCATTTCTAGATAGATAGAATGCCAATCAAGACTAAAGAATTTCTATTTGAGGACTTGTGATTTTGTACAAGCATAATCATCAAAAGATTTCAAACCGTCTCATCTTCCCAATTTTACTCACAGGACTTGAATCAACTTGGAGTATGGTTTTCATTCGCTTCCCAATGATGTCACATGCTGAAATCACTCCCCAGGTTGATATCATCAAATAGTTATTTCCTTGAGAAAAACAGTCATCATAAGATTTGAACCCAGGTCTCATGGTTGGAAAGCTAACACTCAAACCACTCAGCCATGCAGCCATAACTCACACAACTATTTAGTACAGCTCAGTTATTTTTCTCTCTGTTTCCACTGAGTCTACATCGGTAGTAACCGACCCAATGATTTAACTCTAAATTACTGTGTCACCAAATTCACAAACCAATGCATTAATTTACTAAGCTATTGTGAATTTGAGTTTAATCTCTAGGGTGGGGAGTCCAGATTTAAACCCAGTGAAAACAAGATGAGCAATAACTGAGCAGTACTAAAAAAAAAGGACAAGATGAGATATCCTCAGACAGGGTTAGTAGAATGAGAACAATCTACCTCTGTAGATTAAATAAAGGGTTCTGTTTGAGATTCCCTGAAGGTTATCCAGATGGGCAAGCTCCTGAAGAAGTTCAGGGGGGCACAATGGCTGTAACATTGTAATAATAACGTACATAATGATAATTCCTTGTTTCAGAAATTTAGACAGTAGAAGTAGTAAATGTTCATTGTCTGCATCTTGTTCATTAATAAAACATCACATTGTTTACATAATGAGAATGAAACAGAGCTGTAGTTTATCAGAAGTCATTGACAGCGAACTTAATCTCTGCAAAGTGCTCTAAAAACACAAACTTGTGTGCCTAGTTTGGCAAATCACTTGTTTACATTGAAGTAAATTTTTCGGTTACTTTCAACCATTACTCTTTTAATAATATACATTCTCTGGTTGAATATAAGAAGGAAAATATTCTTCAGCTTGCCATTCTAGACACTTTGGTAGATTTGGCGCCTTTTCTTGTGCTTGTCAAAGAGTATTTTTATTGACTACCTTTTGTATACATGTGTTTGGCTAAAATTTTGTTCTTATTGTGAGTAGGTGACCCATCATCTGACATGTACAAGTAATCTGGTGTCATCTTAGTTTGGTATCTTTTCCATATATATAAGCCACTGAAAGAATTATTTCTACCAGACTTAGGTTCCTTCTGAAGCCAGGTGTGCCATTTGCCATACCCATAATGCAATTGATCAAAGTTATTTGCATATTTACTTACATTGAGCAATGGACTAAAAGTTGCAGAGGAAAGAACTTAGTTCTGTGACTGTCAAGTCAGTTGAAAAGCTTCTTGGAAATTCTCTCATAGAGAATTTGACTAAAAGCTTGTACTGACCATATTTTATATATTTAGATTCTAATCTCTAACCAACTACTTCTGCCTTCTCTTGCACTGTCAAGTGTCACTGGATGTTATTGTTTATTTTTTTGCTGCTGTTTTCATTTTTTTTAATTGTTACTGTATAAAGGTCAATTATTTAAAATATTTCACTAAATATGATAAGTGTTTTTACATTGATAGAAAACCCTTCGTTCACCTATCTTTGGACATCACATGATAAATGAAGCATTGTCAGAGATAGAATCTGTTGTAGCATACCTATGGACAATAATGGGTATGTCCCCATTCACATAAATACAGTAGTAAATACTGTATGTTGGTCTGCAGTTGGAGATTCATTGTGGAATTCACTTGACGCACTTCTAGCAGTTGATTACTTCTACACACTGCCGGTGAATCCTATATGTGTTGTTCTTGTCCTAAGTATTATTGTTCATTACCAGTCTTTGTGTAATTATTCTATTCAGTAACCTTCCCCAGGTTACAACAGAATCCTTTCTGCAAGACTTGATAAAAGGGACATTTTAAATAAAAGAACCACCTTTGTTCCAATATCTTTAGACAGCTCTCTGGAAGATATGACAAAGGAAACTTTTTACATGCAATTCTCTTTGTTCCCATATCTCTGAAAAACATGACACACTATGCCTTTTCCCTTTTCTTCTCATATTTTGGGGAGCTCTCTGAAGAATATGGTTTCAATGTGACCTAATTTTCAGATGTTTTTGTTTCTTTGAAATGAGAAATTTATGTTTATGCCACATATACTCATATATAAGCATACTTCATGTATAGTGCAACTGATGAATTTTCTTTACATGAATTTTAACCTCTCTATAAAAAATCTACTATTGTATACTGCAACTAGTCACTGAAATTGCATGATTTTTTAACTCTTAAAAAAATGACATGTGTAGAGTGTAACCCCTTATTTTCTGCATAAAAAAAATGAACCAGATCATAAACACTTGCACTATACATGAATATTCAGGGTGCGATGGATAAATTGTCGTCTAAATTATGCAAAGATGAAAATAACACTGATATTTCTTTGTAACAGATATATTTACCAAAATTACACAAAAACATCTTGAAATACTAAAGAGTAAATTTATTCAATAAAATCGCCATTGGCTTCAACCATGGCCTCCAGACAACTCCTGTAACTTTTCTGAACGGTCTCCTTGTTTAAGTAAGTGTATGTTGCCATAATCCTTGCCTTCAGTTCATCTTTGATATTACAAGGAGTTTTGTTAGGGTGCACTGAGAATTTTTCAGCATCCCTTAGTATGTAGTTATTCTTGGAGATCAATTTATTACTTAATCATGATATAAAACAATATACCCCACTTTATATCTAGTAGAAATTTACATCCAAGAAGGAAGTGCTGAAAAGTTCTCATCTCAGCCCATTTCTCAAAATGTACCCAAATGAGACTTTTTTTAGGACCAAGAAATTTTCAGCACCTCTTAATATATAGCAATCCTGTGGAGGATCAATTTATTGTTTCCTAGCAATAGATAACCAACGCAGCATTTTATATCCAGTAAAATTATATATTGATGAGAGAATGATGAAAAATTCCTGGCCCGACTCCTGACACAAAATGGCTAAATGACCAATCATTACAATTCTCTTCTTGGTTGGTTTGAGAACATTTAACCTGACTTCATTTAGATCATCATCATCAGAGTTGTTTCAACTTGAAGGAACACTTCAAATCAATGTTATTTTTAATTTTCAGCAGAGCTGTTCATTTCCAAGCAAGGCCCATCTGCTTAGGCCCATTTGTATTTCTTCAACACCCACAGAACCAGCTTGTGGTTTATACTGCAACTTAAAGTTCAAGTCCATCCACCACCAAGGCCAAATACGGTTTAAAAATTCAGTTATCCTCCTCCTTGGTTACTAATCACAGCTACAGAGTTCAGTCTCCCCAACTATTTAACCTGTAGTTGAAGAGAGGAGAGATGGATTTACATATTTCCCAAAACTGTACAAAAGTGAATATAACGATCTTGACTGGAAATTGAACCCTGAGCAGCTAACCATTACACCACCTGCACATCAGAATTCATCTGCATGTTCATATTGGTAATAAAAATAAAGTGTTTTTTCTAAATATTTACTCACCCATTATTGTCTATCACAACGACTGTGACAATCCAGTGACAAGATATTTTATCAAGATATCTGACAGCGCAGGGAGAAACAGATTCATGAGTTTCCAAAGAGTACCTTCACAAAATGAACAGAGATACCTCAGCCAAAATTCAAATTTAATCTTTACAGAAGAATGCTTTATGCAAATGATTCAATGACTCAACTACTCAGTTTCCTAAAGAATCATCCTGGTATGCCAATGGTGATTTATTTTGTCAAGGAATCCGGCAGTGGGTTAGCATGAAGAAGGAAATAGATTAATGCTTCTTCAAAAGGGCTTTAGTTCAAAGCTAATACCAGAACCTTGACTGAAATTTGAACTAGGTTAGCCTGTTTCATTGGGACAAGGAAACTGTTACAATCAGAAAGAGACTGTGAATTTTCTGGAAAATTTAATGAAGGTCTAGAGAATTTAGCACTCACAAGATATATTGAAAGTAAGAGAAGCAGGAGGAAACAGCAAATCATCTACTAAATAAGTTTGTGTGAATGGATAGCAGAACAAAGATAAAGAGGGATGGTAAAGGGTGAAGAGTTACTTAGAGCAATAAAAGGAAGTTGTGGAGAGTTGCATTCAAAAATGACATGACACAGCAAAGAAGAATTCCATTGTCATTGCCAGTATTTTTGTGACAAACAATCAGTTTGTCATTGAAATTTTTTTTTTAATCATTTCACCCCAAGTAAAGCTGGAATGCCACTAGTACACAGAGGGTTACAGAGAATGAAAGTGAGAGAAAAGATTGGGTATAAGGGGGATTGAGGAAAGGATAAAAGATGAACAGGATTCAAGAAGAGTGATGATGATTGGCATTGCATTTAAATTTTTGAAGGTTATAGTTATCAGGGAAGCAAGTAAATGAAAGGAAGTTCTACAGGCGGGAAGTGTGAGAAAAGAAACTGTTGGAGTAGAAGTGGTGGTTACATTAAACTATTTCAACAGTAAAAGGGTGGCAACTAGATGCCCAGTCTTGTAGCATGCTTAAATTCACGTAGTTGGGGGACAAGGGAAAAAAGCTCATCAGAGCCGTTACCATGCAAATATTTGTAGAAAAGACAGAGGGAATCTACATCACCTCGATGAGAAAGTGACTGAAGTTGAGATGCCAAGTCAGGATCTAGTACATTGCAGATTTTCTTTGGATTATGTCAAGAACCTTGAAATGAATAGCAAAAGCACCAGACTATATATGGCAATAGTATTCAATGCACTGCCAAATAGTAGATGTGTAAATGTGCAAGATAGACTCTGGTGAGAAAAACCTTTTGGCATGACACAGTGATTCAACTTTCCTTTCAGTAGATGCAGCTATTGATTTGATATAGTTGTTCCACTTAAAGTCAGTTGAAAAGGTGAGGCCAAGAAGACGCAGTGTGTTGCTCCAGGAGTCTAGCATCAGGAAAGTTTCTCTATAGTGGTTAAATGAGAGCAGGTTAGTTTTGGAGGCATTAAAATTTACAAGCTGTTTCCTGCCCCAGTTAGCCACTGATTGGAGGTCCTTTTCAAGAGCAGCGTCCAGTTTAACTTTGTCAGCTTTGACATATTTGCTCTTGAGAAAGAAGTAAATGGTAGTGTCATCTGCATAAATGCCTAGAATCCCTATTTAATCCAAAATCAATTACTCCAATGACAATCATTATTTATTAAGTGTTATGTAGTATTAATCCTCCTATAAGGCAGTGAATACTGGTCAATCTCCTCACAGATGAAGAAAAGATGAAGCAACAGAAATGTGGTTCTACAGAAGGATGCTGAGAATAACATATACTGAACATGTGAGCAATGATGAACAGTCTAGAAACAATGGCAGCAAAAAGGACACTTATACTTAACAAAAAGAGACAGTTGAAATTTCTAGGGCACATAAGCAAATGAGTTTGGAAAATTTGATACTCACAGGACAGATTGAAGGCAAGAGAGACAGAGGAAACCAACGCATAACCTACCTAGTGAGATTGAGTAAATGGATGGCGGAAGAAAAGATAAATTTTATTAAGAGCTACAAAGGACATGAAATTGTAGAGGGCTTGGAAAATTTGATACTCACAGGACAGATTGAAGGCAAGAGGAACAGAGGAAACCAACGCATAACCTACCTAGCGAGATTGAGTAAATGGATGGCGGAAGAAAAGATAAATTTTATTAAGAGCTACAAAGGACATGAAATTGTAGAGGGCTTGGAAAATTTGATACTCACAGGACAGATTGGAGGCAAGAGGGACAGAGGAAACCAACACATAACCTACCTAGCGAGATTGAGTAAATGGATGGCGGAAGAAAAGATAAATTTTATTAAGAGCTACAAAGGACATGAAATTGTAGAGGGCTTGGAAAATTTGATACTCACAGGACAGATTGAAGGCAAGAGGAACAGAGGAAACCAACGCATAACCTACCTAGCGAGATTGAGTAAATGGATGGCGGAAGAAAAGATAAATTTTATTAAGAGCTACAAAGGACATGAAATTGTAGAGGGCTTGGAAAATTTGATACTCACAGGACAGATTGGAGGCAAGAGGGACAGAGGAAACCAACACATAACCTACCTAGCGAGATTGAGTAAATGGATGGCGGAAGAAAAGATAAATTTTATTAAGAGCTACAAAGGACATGAAATTGTAGAGGGCTTGGAAAATTTGATACTCACAGGACAGATTGAAGGCAAGAGGAACAGAGGAAACCAACGCATAACCTACCTAGCGAGATTGAGTAAATGGATGGCGGAAGAAAAGATAAATTTTATTAAGAGCTACAAAGGACATGAAATTGTAGAGGGCTTGGAAAATTTGATACTCACAGGACAGATTGGAGGCAAGAGGGACAGAGGAAACCAACGCATAACCTACCTAGCGAGATTGAGTAAATGGATGGCGGAAGAAAAGATAAATTTTATTAAGAGCTACAAAGGACATGAAATTGTAGAGGGCTTGGAAAATTTGATACTCACAGGACAGATTGGAGGCAAGAGGGACAGAGGAAACCAACACATAACCTACCTAGCGAGATTGAGTAAATGGATGGCGGAAGAAAAGATAAATTTTATTAAGAGCTACAAAGGACATGAAATTGTAGAGGGCTTGGAAAATTTGATACTCACAGGACAGATTGGAGGCAAGAGGGACGGAGGAAACCAACGCATAACCTACCTAGCGAGATTGAGTAAATGGATGGCGGAAGAAAAGATAAATTTTATTAAGAGCTACAAAGGACATGAAATTGTAGAGGGCTTGGAAAATTTGATACTCACAGGACAGATTGGAGGCAAGAGGGACAGAGGAAACCAACGCATAACCTACCTAGCGAGATTGAGTAAATGGATGGCGGAAGAAAAGATAAATTTTATTAAGAGCTACAAAGGACATGAAATTGTAGAGGGCTTGGAAAATTTGATACTCACAGGACAGATTGAAGGCAAGAGCGACAGAGGAAACCAACGCATAACCTACCTAGCGAGATTGAGTAAATGGATGGCGGAAGAAAAGATGAATTTTTTTAAGAGCTACAAAGGACATGAAATTGTAGAGGGCTTGGAAAATTTGATACTCACAGGACAGATTGAAGGCAAGAGCGACAGAGGAAACCAACGCATAACCTACCTAGCGAGATTGAGTAAATGGATGGCGGAAGAAAAGATAAATTTTATTAAGAGCTACAAAGGACATGAAATTGTAGAGGGCTTGGAAAATTTGATACTCACAGGACAGATTGAAGGCAAGAGAGACAGAGGAAACCAACGCATAACCTACCTAGCGAGATTGAGTAAATGGATGGTGGAACAAAAGATAAATTTTATTAAGAGCTACAAAGGACATGAAATTGTAGAGGGCTTGGAAAATTTGATACTCACAGGACAGATTGAAGGCAAGAGGGACAGAGGAAACCAACGCATAACCTACCTAGCGAGATTGAGTAAATGGATGGCGGAAGAAAAGATAAATTTTATTAAGAGCTACAAAGGAGATGAAATTGTAGAGGGCTTGGAAAATTTGATACTCACAGGACAGATTGAAGGCAAGAGCGACAGAGGAAACCAACGCATAACCTACCTAGCGAGATTGAGTAAATGGATGGCGGAAGAAAAGATAAATTTTATTAAGAGCTACAAAGGACATGAAATTGTAGAGGGCTTGGAAAATTTGATACTCACAGGACAGATTGAAGGCAAGAGGGACAGAGGAAACCAACGCATAACCTACCTAGCGAGATTGAGTAAATGGATGGCGGAAGAAAAGATAAATTTTATTAAGAGCTACAAAGGACATGAAATTGTAGAGGGCTTGGAAAATTTGATACTCACAGGACAGATTGAAGGCAAGAGGGACAGAGGAAACCAACGCATAACCTACCTAGCGAGATTGAGTAAATGGATGGGGGAAGAAAAGATAAATTTGATTAAGAGCTACAAAGGACATGAAATTGTAGAGAGCTTGGAAAATTTGATACTCACAGGACAGATTGAAGGCAAGAGGGACAGAGGAAACCAACGCATAACCTACCTAGCGAGATTGAGTAAATGGATGGCAGAACAAAAGATAAATTTGATTAAGAGCTACAAATGACATGAAATTGTAGAGGGCTTGGAAAATGTGATACTCACAGGACAGATTGAAGGCAAGAGGGACAGAGAAAACCAACGCATAACCTACCTAGCGAGATTGAGTAAATGGATGGCGGAAGAAAAGATAAATTTTATTAAGAGCTACAAAGGACATGAAATTGTAGAGGGCTTGGAAAATGTGATACTCACAGGACAGATTGAAGGCAAGAGGGACAGAGGAAACCAACGCATAACCTACCTAGCGAGATTGAGTAAATGGATGGCGGAAGAAAAGATGAATTTTTTTAAGAGCTACAAAGGACATGAAATTGTAGAGGGCTTGGAAAATTTGATACTCACAGGACAGATTGAGGCAAGAGGGACAGAGGAAACCAACGCATAACCTACCTAGCGAGATTGAGTAAATGGATGGCGGAAGAAAAGATAAATTTTATTAAGAGCTACAAAGGACATGAAATTGTAGAGGGCTTGGAAAATGTGATACTCACAGGACAGATTGGAGGCAAGAGGGACAGAGGAAACCAACGCATAACCTACCTAGCGAGATTGAGTAAATGGATGGCGGAAGAAAAGATAAATTTTATTAAGAGCTACAAAGGACATGAAATTGTAGAGGGCTTGGAAAATGTGATACTCACAGGACAGATTGGAGGCAAGAGGGACAGAGGAAACCAACGCATAACCTACCTAGCGAGATTGAGTAAATGGATGGCGGAAGAAAAGATAAATTTTATTAAGAGCTACAAAGGACATGAAATTGTAGAGGGCTTGGAAAATGTGATACTCACAGGACAGATTGGAGGCAAGAGGGACAGAGGAAACCAACGCATAACCTACCTAGCGAGATTGAGTAAATGGATGGCGGAAGAAAAGATAAATTTTATTAAGAGCTACAAAGGACATGAAATTGTAGAGGGCTTGGAAAATTTGATACTCACAGGACAGATTGGAGGCAAGAGGGACAGAGGAAACCAACGCATAACCTACCTAGCGAGATTGAGTAAATGGATGGCGGAAGAAAAGATGAATTTTTTTAAGAGCTACAAAGGACATGAAATTGTAGAGGGCTTGGAAAATTTGATACTCACAGGACAGATTGGAGGCAAGAGGGACAGAGGAAACCAACGCATAACCTACCTAGCGAGATTGAGTAAATGGATGGCGGAAGAAAAGATAAATTTTATTAAGAGCTACAAAGGACATGAAATTGTAGAGGGCTTGGAAAATTTGATACTCACAGGACAGATTGGAGGCAAGAGGGACAGAGGAAACCAACGCATAACCTACCTAGCGAGATTGACTAAATGGATGGTGGAACAAAAGATGAATTTTTTTAAGAGCTACAAAGGACATGAAATTGTAGAGGGCTTGGAAAATTTGATACTCACAGGACAGATTGAAGGCAAGAGGGACAGAGGAAACCAACGCATAACCTTCCTAGCGAGATTGAGTAAATGGATGGCAGAACAAAAGATAAATTTTATTAAGAGCTACAAAGGACATGAAATTGTAGAGGGCTTGGAAAATGTGATACTCACAGGACAGATTGAAGGCAAGAGGGACAGAGGAAACCAACGCATAACCAACCTAGCGAGATTGAGTAAATGGATGGTGGAACAAAAGATAAATTTTATTAAGAGCTACAAATGACATGAAATTGTAGAGGGCTTGGAAAATTTGATACTCACAGGACAGATTGAAGGCAAGGGGGACAAGAGGAAATCAATGCAGAACCTACCTTATGAACTAGAGTTAATGAATGCTAGAGCAAGTTTTGAGAGAGATAGCAAAAAGACAAATGTCATTATGAGCTACAAAGGACAGGAAATTGTGGAGAGCCATAATTGGCAACATCCTGAAGTGGCATGGCACATAGAAGAAGATGGTGGCTTGATCACTTTATGATGTGCGACTTATTTAAAATTCATCAAGAGGGGAATACATGCCAACGTACTTTTTTATGACAAGATGTTGAATAATTTAATGCTGACAGCATCAGATTTTGACATTTATTTGACATATTTTTCATATATTTTGACAAGTGATGAGACTTATCAAATATATAGAAAGAATTTGTTTCTTTCTAATACTCTTATTTCCTGTTCTAAGACTTGTGATATTTTTTATTACAGGAATGAATCTTGGCTTGTCTTGCATAGGGATTATATCAAGCTGGCATATACTTAAAATCTGTGAAATCATTAATATTATTTTTCATGCATTTACATGTTTGCACTAGATGGTTATCAATAAAGATCAGGCAACAAGTCTCCTCAAATCTGCCACATATTTCTCGTTGTCTTTGCTAGCCTCTCGCTAATTGCTATTTCTTTGGCAAATATTCAGATGAGCTACATTCCTTTGTTTGACCAGTTCAGACCTTCACAGCTAGAACCTATTATGAAATGGACACAGCATTAACTCATCCTCATTCCCTTTATATTCCATTGGTTAGGAGGAAGTTCCACTCTGACAGCTTCTTCTTCAGAACTGTCACTTTGTGAAACAGATTCCCAAGAGGATGCTTCCCTGACCATTAAAATCTTCTCCTCTTAACTGCAGACTTATGATCACATCACATTGAAACACCAGTTCCTGTATGATCAAGAAATGTCAAGCCTGGTTATTACCTAGATGGGTGACTACTTCAGAATAACTGTAAGCTTGGAAATGTGGGTGGTGTAATGAATAATGGCTTGGAACAGTAAATCCGAGAGCTGAGTTCAAATTCCAGCTGTGGTTGTTATATTCACTTATGTACAAATACTCTTGGGAAAGGTATGAATCCACCTTTTTTTTCCCCAGTTGTGGGTTAATTAGTAAAATTTGTATCATTATGTTGCAGTTCTCACCTATGGAACTCCCTTCCAATTTCTTGCTTTCCTTCTATCTACAATCTTTGAAAATTTAAATGCAACATCAATCACCATCTTCTGCTTTCTTGAAACCTGTTCTTTTATTGTCTTTTATCCTCACTGAAGCCTTCCTATTCTCTTTCACTCCCAGTCACCCCTTGCATATTAGTGGCATTATTGCCATCTTCTGTCATCTTGAAACCTGTTCTTTTATTGTCTTTTATCCTCACTAAAGCCTTCCTATTCTCTTTCACTCCCAGTCACCCCTCGCGTCTTAGTGGCATTATTGCCATCTTCTGTCATCTTGAAACCTGTTCTTTTATTGTCTTTTATCCTCACTAAAGCCTTCCTATACTCTTTTTCACTCCCAGTCACCCTCGCGTCTTAGTGGCATTATTGCCATCTTCTGTCATCTTGAAACCTGTTCTTTTATTGTCTTTTATCCTCACTAATGTCTCCTCATTTTCATCCACACCTTGTAACCTCTTGTATCTTAGTGTCACTATTGCCTTACTTGGGGTGAAATGATTTAAAAAAAAAAATCTTTGTAAATGATTACTAACCACTGAACAAATATTCCATTCATTTTAATTTCAAATGCTGTACATCACAACTACTTAGACCATTATTCTACTGTCATACATAGGCAATACGGACTGGAAATAGAGTATAATCCTTTGAGGGAGAAAGGAAGGCAAAAATTTCTATCTGTCATATTGACTAACAAAAAAAAGATTCACAGTTGCAATGAAAAGCAAGTGAAAGTAAGATGAAAGAAATACAAGTTAAAAATGAATAATGGCTAACAAGAACTCATAGAAAATGAAGAGAGTATTTCTACAAACACTATTAGATGAAGAGTAAGCGAAATTAAGATGAAAGAAATACCAAAAATTAATAATGGTTGACAATATCTTATTGAATAAAAATTTATATAGTATTACTACTTGTTTACTAATGACCAAATGTATGTTCTATTCTAATAGTTTTGTTTCTTGCACTTCTCTCGCTTCTTGCCCATGTAACTTGCTAATTTTTTGCTTCCCTGACACCAACAATCTTCAAAAGTTTATCTAAACAGCAACTTAGTGGCATTATCACCTTGATTGGTATGAAATGACAAGAAAAGAAACTGTAAGAAAGGTTTTTTATACTTTATAAATACAATTGCAAAATTACTTAAATAATACCAGTTTACTCATGCTATCATTATATATCATATGAGCAAGAATCTCTTCTTTTTTGCCTTTTGTTTTTAAATGCCACACCCCTTCAGGATGTAGTTAATCTTTGTTTTCTCAGATTCCTTTTCTTTTATTCTCTGTGAAAGATAGTGGAATGTTTTCTCACTATCTTCTCACAGCTTGAAATTCAAAATTTCCCTTTTTTAGATTGGTTACTGCCTAATGTTAGAGAGCCTAGTCTACCTTGCTATTTAACCCATATCAGGTAGGAAAATAGATTCATACTTTTGCTTAGGGCTTAAATGTGAAAATGAATGCAACACAATAGTCTGAAATTTGAATTTGGCTTACCAATTCCAATTTCTCTGTTGATAGCTGCTATGCTGCCCCAACATCCTTTAGTAATAATACTAAATTAGAATCCTTGTTTAGCTTGATAAAAAGAAATCCATAATTATTCAATGGGGAATAAAAGCTGAGTGGAACTTCCTCCTTATAAATGGAATATGAAGGGAATGTACATGAGGTGACTCTTTGTACATGGCATAGATGTGCTGATTATTAATACTTTAGTCCACGTTGAGAATTTTTCCTTCTCTTAGATTGGTTGCAATCTGAGGTTAGAGAGCCCAGTCTACCTTGCTACTTAACCCATATCTTGTAGGAAAATAGATTTGTTCCTTTCCTAAGGGCTTAAGTATGAAAATGAATACAACAGATGAGCCTGGAATTTGAAATCTGCCTACCAATTCCAATTTCTTTGCCAATAATTTCTACTCTACTCACATGTTCTTTAGCAGTAATACTAAATTAGAATATTTAATAATATAGTAAAAGCAAATAAATAAAATTTTATATTTAGCTTGATAAAGAAAAATCCACAATTATTCAATGTTGAATAGAATGTTATTTGTTTACTTTAATATTCAGGGAGTATTTAACGTAAACAAAAAAATGTAAGAAAAGGTTTTGGTATTTTACATGTAAAATGAAATACAGTTTGACTGATTCCATGCATTTGAATTGTTGCTCTTGTCTTTGATTGGTTTGAATGTTATTAAAGACAAAACAACGTTTCTCTGGCCATGTTCAGATGGC
>OZ038501.1:5198726-5208726 GCA_964036315.1 Acanthosepion esculentum | reverse complement strand
TTGAATTTCTTTGATGAAGCATTGTCATTATCAATTTTGGACTAGTTTATCTTTCATCTTATTTTTGTTGCTTGTTTAGATCTTATAGTAATAGTTGCAATAGTCTTGTTTGAATTTCTATGATGAAGCATTGTTATTATTTTTTCTTGACTCCAAAGGGTACAAGATACAATTTCAAATCTTCTCAAGAGTTATTTCTTTATGTCTAGCCTGCGTTGATGATTTAATTTTCATATAATGTAAAAACCTGAGCATTGTGATAAAATGCAACAAATAAATGAAAGTCCACTTCATCTTGAGAGTTTGTGTATAGATTGATAGATAAATACATAGATATGAACAAACTGAAATAGATATATTTCTTGAGAAGTAGAAAAGATCAAGATGAATTTGCTTATCCCTGTTGTCAAGCAGGATGCCAGCAAACAGCATTGGACTTTCTTCTAAGTATTTCAATGAAATCACTTTTCTAGTTTGGTAAAAACTAAACGCTTTTATATGATAGCTGTATCTAATATTTCACTGCTGGAATCTGTGGTGTTATTCAATGAAAAGAGGAAAGAAAAAACATAAAAGTCCCATAACTCTTTGATGAGTCCATAAGCAGATGCAAAGGGAACTTTTGTTTTTTTTCTCTTCTTTTTCATTTTTAAATAAGAAACTATCCAAGAAATAATAATAATATTAATAGGAAGAGTTCTACTACCATTTGACAATAGTTTCCTTTTTTTATTTTTTTACATTCTCTTGGCCTGATAAGTCATTAAAAAATTTAATATCCGGTGTACTGACCAATTAATATCTATTTTATGGTTTTGCTTACAAACTTTATGAGAAGTGTTAATGTCTTCATAAAGCATTGCATTTTATGTCTAATTTTTATTATTATTATTCTGTTTTGTTTTATCAATATTTTTAAATACTTCTTTTTTGTTTTTTTCCACTTAATTTTATCTTTATTCTTATATTTTTCAAATCTGTCACTGCAAAATTTGAATTGTAGTAATTGTATTTGTAATTATTATTTTTGTTTGCCGATTTTTCGCTTAAATCAATTTAAAAATAAAATAAAGATGGAAAACATGGAATTATTAATTAAATATTGCAAAATATATCAAAGTTTAGCCTTGACTATTTCCCATTTCAAAACAACAAAATTCCTATAAAAACATGAATCAGTCAGCAGTGAAACTAATTTTTGAAGAATAGTTTGATGTGGAATTCCATTGTAAGTCACAGAACCTTTATTTTTGGTGTTTAATTTTTAATGCTTTTTTTCTGTATTTTTATTTATTTAATTTTTTTTTGCAAATACTCTATATTTAAAATGAGATTGTCAGCCAATCCAAACTCATAAATATGAGACTCCTAGTAAGGATCCAACCAAGTAGCCAATTATAATGACCAGCACAACACATAAAGGGAGTGAGTAAAGAAAAGAAAAAAAAATGACAAATGGTCAAGGGAACCAAGAGGCTTTTTAACAAAATATTGTTTACGAATACACCAAATAAGGATCTTAAGAAAGCCATGGTTGACTGGACAACATTTAAAAATAACCCCAATCCCTGGAAAACAGAATCAAATATGTTGCTATCCAGAAATTAAGCTAATTTAACCATGAAAAAAAAATTACTTTGTCTAACAACTTTTGTAGTAAATTGACACAATCTTCATAACTTTCTCTATTCTTTCTTTTTAGAGATAGCAAAAAGATTTTGACAATTAAATTTGCTTTTATATAAGTAGGATATTCAAAGACCTTTGTACCTCGATTTGAGAACCAGTCCCCTATGGTTAAAGATGTGTCATTTAATATGGATTCTTTCATGATATTACTCAGTCATCAACAATAACACCCAGATTTCTCATGCAGGTATTCAAATACATTAAACTCTAGTACATTGTGAATCAAAGTACATCACTTTTCCACAGGTACAATCATAGTCTCTGGTTTTACTTCTTTTTCCTTAAATATTTCATAGTATTACAATAAATTATAGGTTTAACAGCTTTATCATCAGTTTCTTTGATTTTCCTATTTTTTTCTTAAATAATAAGATGAAAGAGTAGACAACTTAAACAATACTATCAGTGTTTGTCTTACAGTAATCTCTGCCTTTTCCACTCTTTATTTAAATAATAATAATAATAATAATAATATTAATAAATTTCAGTGCTCATTATTTATATATTGTTAATCCTGTCACCTGATGATAAATTGTCTGGAGGCACAAGAGAGTCTCTGCTGTTCATGGGTGTCTATCATTAAGAAAAAAAAACTGCCCCAAGAGACAATTTTTCCAGAAGACATGTGACATTTCTTGCTGTTGAAGTTTGGTGCCATTTTCAGAGGGTTGGAAGTGAAGGGAATCAGAAAGTGCTCATTTATTGGCATTAATGAGCTTTAAAAATTGAGAATGTCTCCAATATCAGGGTGAGAAGCGTGAAAAAGAAATAGAGGTGGGAGAGAGTAGGAGGAGGAGGGGAAGAGAAAGAAGAAGAGTGGGGAGGATTAAGACAAGGAGAAGTGTTCAAAGCAATTTCTATCCATTGTTTAAAGCTTCACATTTTTTGTTGTTCTGGGAAGACACTGTGCAAATAATAATAATAAAATACATTAAATCAATTTTTATCACTATAACTGATTGACACAGCAAGAACCAACACACTGGATAAATACTGCAAATATTTCTTGATTAACTCCATTGAACAGTATTAGCTGTTATTGATTAATTCCCAGAGTAACCATCAAAAATGAAATATATATGCATTGGTCGGCTCTCCTACCTAAGATCAAAATATATCTCTGAGCTCCCCTTGGTTCAAAATGTCACTCTCCAACCTAACAAAGATAAGAGTGAAGTATCTGTTCTCGTCCTCTGCCATGTTCTGTTACTATGGCATGAGACACTGACACTCTGCTTCTGCTTTTGGATGCTTCATGCAAATCAATGAGGGAAACTGAGTCCTGAGATTCCAACTCTGTGGCAGCAGCTCATTGCACCAAGTGTCAGAGAACTCTGAAACTTTTGTGACATTGGTTGTGAGGACAGGGCAAATTTTGTCCTCACCCTCTATCTACATGTCTGAGCACACAACATTAAACAATATGTCACATTCTACCTCTGTGAGTGTGGTAGGTACACACAGGATAAGAATGTATTATTTGTGCACTCTGTAAGAAATGTTAGAGATGAATTGCATTTTATTTAATTGATTGATTCATTTTCTATGGCTTATCAACCCTTTGCAGGTTATTTAAAGCCAGAAAATATTTTTAGATTGAAAGAATCTTTTTTTTTTTTTGGGTGGGAGGAGATAATAATGATTTATTGCTACAAGTCTTACTAATTAACCCATACCTGGAGGGACAAGAGGTGGTTTCATAACTTTCCCAAGAGTATTTGCGTCTAAGTGAATATAATGGACGCAACTGGAATTGGAACTCGGTTCTCTGATTAACAATTCCAAGCCATTATCCATTACACCAAATGCACACTCAAGCACCTGGTATCCTAAACGGTCATCCATCAAGGCATTCATCAGGCTTGATGTTGCTTAACTTCAATGAACATAAGGGAACCAGTGTATCAACGTAATGGGGCTGTAAGCCTGCATTTTATGTAAGTTGATTGTTCAATGAAACATATTTCTAGTTAACATATGCAGCTGCAATAAGAATTTTATTTAGACAGGTCTAACCTCTTTTGGCATGATTAGCATTGCTAACCATTAAATGTAAGAAGCTAGTATGCATGGTTGTAAGCAAAAGAGGTAGCCCAAGTTGTGTGCTACATAGTGGGGACATCAAAATCAAGCAAATGGAGAAATATAACTATTTGGTTAGTTGAATATCAAAAAAACGAAAAGTATGACACAGAAACCCAAAGATGCATTGTAATAGGGAAATATGTCTTTCAGAAACTAATCAAAATATTAAGAGATTGGAAAATGTTCTTAAACCCAAAGAAGAGTGGAAAGCTATGTGGCAGTGAATGCTGGATTATATTCTGATTGATGAAGAACAGGCTTGAAGTGAAAAAAAATGGGGTTCTACTGATGAATACTGAGAATGCTATGGACAGAACATGTGAATAATGAGGATAACAGGAACTGTTTCCTTGAGCTGCTGTTCACAATCAGAGGTAGCTGAAATTTCTCAGACACATAATACGGAAAGAAGATATTGAAAATTTATTATTCGCAGGATACTAAAGGCAAGAGAAACAACTAGTAACTTTCTTTAGTGAATGGATGACAAAACAAAGATCACAAATACAAAATGAGATAACTGAGATTGGGACAGAACACAGGGAGGATGTGGGTTCATGCTTTTTTCAAAGTGTTGAGTGAGTATAAGAAGAGTAAATGGTAATTTGAAGTTAGCTTGTTGATTTGATCTTTGTTATGCTGTTCCAAGCCTTCTGGAAAACTACCCCCCTCCCAGCCTAGCTTGCATGCACACACACACACACACCCCATTCCACTAAATTTGCATTCAACCTTAAATACTCCCTTTTCTTGATCATCAAGAACAAAACAGTGATTTATCTTCAACCTCTGAACTTTAACCTTTTCAAAAAGCAAGGAAAACTATTTGAGATACGTAATTACATATTAAACTCAGAAGGAGGTCTTACCTTACCTAGACAGTTATTTATTAAGAGACTATTTATTAGGGACTTATTTATAGGGAGCCGGCTCCTAACCTCATCTTTTTACAGGCCTCTTGTCTCTTTGACTGACTACTAGTGGTTCAATCAGAAACAAAAAAAAAATGAAAAATAAATCAAGGTAACTTAGTTTTGCCCCAGAATGCCTCAATTGGCAGATTTTATTTTCCCTCAAATGAATTAGAGAGAAATATAGATTTGAAGCTGTTATTTTTTCAGTGTGCAGTGTTAAATCTTTCTCTCTTGACTTGTGACCTCCCAGTTCACAAGTTGAAAATTTTCTCTCAGATTAAAATCATTAGTACCTTATCTGTTTGTGTACAAGTTGAGGTTTTAAAAAGTTTTCTCACAAATTAGAAGCTTGAGTAAATATAAAATGCTTTCTGAAATTTAAACATGAATATTCATCATTTAACAAAAATAGCTGTTTTGTATTCACTCAAGCTTAGTCAAGCTTATATCATTATAGAATTACCCAGTGACATTCTAATCTTAACTGTTTATGGAGGAACTCATCTAATTTTTATTTCTGAAATTGGCATCCAAGTTGCATTACATAATAATGAATATTTTGTTATAAAGGAATAAAGTATCACTGCTGACACTTGTGTTTGAACATAGATCACAAGTGAACAGACACATGCAATCTCATTATTAATGAGGTAGATCATGTGACCATAGTGGAAATGCTTATATAGAGGAAGTTGCATGATGTATGAGGTATTCACTATTTCTCCTCTATCCCCTATGCTATTATGACAGCTATTCTCCTATCACTATACTAAGTACTATTACTACAAGTATTATTCTAGGACGTCTGATACAAGTAGTGTTCAACAGCGTATAATTGGTATCTGCGATTACAAAGTCTCTACTACGTTAGCATTGACAAAGTATACAGCAAATGTACGTTGACGTCGACAACATAAATAAAATTTAATCTTTGATGTTCTGTGTTTCAAAAATCTTTGGTCACATTGGGGTTTGGTTTGGTTTGTTTTACAGCATATCAACCTTAATGGGTTATTTAATGCTGACAAAATTTTCATTTCTGGTAATATTTTTTCTTCAATGTGTAGCTGGTAATAAATTTCTTTTTTACAAAGTATTTCTGGTATTAAAACCTATTTTTACACTTTCATAGTGTTTTGACCCCAGTTTGGGGATCAACTATTTGCCCATAGCTGGGACCCTAACAGGTGCTACCATCCCAGGTCAGGGTGGACCTGGGAATACCAGCAATTAAGAGGTATTTCCATGCTCCTCAAAACCTCCTGATCAGAGGCCTTGCTGTTGGACGTAGTTTATTGTCATACCCAGGACGCAGATGTAGTTTATCATCATACCCAGGACGCAGATGTAGTTTATCATCATACCCAGGACGCAGATGTAGTTTATCATCATACCCAGGACACAGATATAGTTTATCGTCATACCCAGGATAGGTCACTTCGGAGCTTGAAGCTAATAATAATAATAATAAAAGTAAGCTGAACCCTGGTGTTTGGGGTATGGTTCTCTAAGCAACCACATGCTATTGCACTAAAATAAACAGGATCAGACCATGGTCTGATGTGTGTGACAATAACCAAGAGATCTGGACAAGTTCTGGAGATTGTTATGCAACCATGTGTTGTTTGTGTATAATTCTATAAACGTTAAAAAAAAAAAAACTTTGTGTGGTATTTGTCATCATGTGGATGACAACAAAACCACACTCACTATTTTCAGTTTAGATGAGGATGACAATTCTTAGAATACCTGAAAATATGTAGTCATTCACACATTTAATTTGTCCTATTGAAATAGTTCAATTGACCTGTACACAAGGCATAGAAATGAATATTTTCTTGCTCAAAACTTACAGACAAGATCGACATATAAGCAAATATCAACTTGACATATTTCTTTGATTTTAAAAAAGGGAATGCTCAACCCTCACTTTCTGTATTTTATACGGATTTGAATCAGATTAGTGGCTGAGAGAGTTGAGCATTATCCATTAGTACTACTTTTTCAGTGTTCAAACTCAAGAAATGAGCTGGAGTTTTGAATGATGATTTTTAAGCTCACTTAATATGAATGGAATGTTGGTACAGCATACACTGCATTTCCTGAAGCAATTCTGTGCTTAACCCAGTTAAACTTACTAAGTACCTGTCTTAGTCTGACTGAACAGACTTTAGAAGGAACCAGAAACCCAATCCTAATCAAGAAACAAGGGATAAACCTCTAATCCTGCTCAAAAGGCCAGGGAGGAGTGTGAATCGGATGATCATATCCACTCCTATTGATAAAATTTCAGGGTTTAGGTGGAGATGTTAGAAGTATAGAGTTAAAATAAATTTAGAAGGATATATAACTAGAAGAGAAAATAATTATATAATCAAGATGTTAAGATTTATCATTGCTGTGGATAAATACTCCTCTACTGTGACAGTGATAATAGTGACAATCTTGAAAGATGTTCTCAGTGAATTTTTTTCTAACATGATGACTAATGATTTAAACTTTCTACCAATGATGGAGGCATGGTGGAGTAATGGATAGCAACTTGGGTTGAGGAATCAGGGAGCCGAGTTTGAATTCCAGTTGAATGCATTACATTCACTTACATGCTAATACCCTTGGTATTAGCATGTAAGTAAATCCTATCCTAAATACTATAGAATCCGGTCTGTCCTAAATCCTATCCTAAATACTATAGAACCCGGTCTGTCCTAAATCCTATCAAACCTGGTCTGTCCTAAATCCTATCCTAAATACTATAGAACCCGGTCTGTCCTAAATCCTATCAAACCTGGTCTGTCCTAAATCCTATCCTAAATACTATAGAACCCGGTCTGTCCTAAATCCTATAGAACCCGGTCTGTCCTGCTATTTACCCATGAGCTATGGTTAAATAGCAGGACAGACCGGGTTCTATAGGATGGCAGTTGGTCTACCTCAGAAAGAAATGTCAACCTACTGGCGGCGGAGTCTTTCTCGTCTGTCATGTATCGAAGATACATGAACACCTAAGCATGTATCACGCATGGCACATAACTGACTGACCAATGATGACTAAAATTAACAAGTATTAATTCATTTGAATAACTACTTCATGTTTGTAAGGACATTGAGTTTCTGTTTTGTTCTGCTGGACATTATGTTATGACCTTTTGCATTAAGAAACCCAATAAAAATACATCATTTCTTTTCTATTTCAAGCTCAAAGGAAGCAGCTATTTCTAAGGATGTCATTGTTGGATTTGGAGTTTAAGGAACAAAATAAACAAACGTCACCTTGTGAAATTCTTGGAAATCAATGTCTTTTTTTACTATCTACCAATTGTAGAAAACTAGATAATGGACTTCATTTCCAAAGCCTTACAAGAATAAGTTTTTAATGGATATAATTAAAATATAATCAAAATGGGATTATTTATTTACTTATTTATAGTATTAATTATTTATTTAATGAGGACATTACTTATTTTACAATTATTTTTTCCTATTTTATCTATATTTTTTTTAATTCATTTAAATATTTATAATTTAATGTATGTAATATCTGATGAAGATTTGGTGATCTTAGCAAACGGGAAGTTGATAAAAATAAAAGCAAAGCAAACAAATGGAAGAAAGCAAAAAGAACTGGAATGTAAAAGACAGAAAGGACCATCATCTGTCTGTTACATTGGTGACCCACAACTGCCATTTGAATCTCTCTCCATCCTCATGCAGTACATGTTGAGAATAAACTAATATAAATTCTTTCCCATAACAAATCTCAAATTTACATAGTCATTTAATACACTAAATATAGCAAATTATTATAGCACCAAATAGTAATATATAATATTATAGTCATTATAACTATTCCCCATGAAGCGAGTTATGGATTAAATAGCAGGGTAGACTAGGCTCTCTAGCCTTGGAGAACAAGAACACAGAGTTCGTAGAGGAGGCAACAGGAAAACACTGCTATCTTTACCTTGAAGTTATTACGATTCATAGATATTAAAGAAAAAGAATGTGTAGAGAGCCATATTCGCCTATGATTTGAAGGGACATGCCATTAAAGAAATTGCTCTTGACATATCAGACTGTTTTCATTTTATTTCATGACTACCTTTACTAAGCATAGTAGGTCATCTACATCAACATTTTTGAATAGATTCTTTGTTTCTTACGCAATAAAATCACTTCCTAGTGAGAACGTGATCACTGTATTTGGTCAAGAAGTGCTTCACTGTATATTGTGCATATTGTATACTGCAACCACTCCTCTTGTATGAGTATAAAAGAGTGCAATATTTTTATGTGGCCTATGTGTAGTTGGGACAAGTTGACCTCATTTTTTGACTTTTCAGGATTTCTTGCTTCCACATTCTTATGTGTGGGTTTCTTTTTTATTATTATTCTAACACTGTTGGCATTTTTTCTTGAAAAGTCCTTTATGAAATATAATCAGTCATCCAATTAATTTTTGATTAGTACTATGAAATAAAATCGATAGCAAGCAATGCATTAAAATAAAAGAAATAAAGGGTGTTTCATTAAGATGGATCAAAGTCAGCAGTAAATAAATCAGTGTTATTGGCGAAAATTTATTTATTTCTCTATTGGATCATGTTATTTAAGTCTTGGCAATTATGTGTGAAAAATAATATTGCTCAAATGTCTGCCAAGGCTTTGGCGGCACACCTCCACTCGATGACGTTTCTGCGTAGTTGCTCCTTGATCTCACCAGTATGCCTTATCTAATCCTTCAGCTGTTCAATTGTTGTTGGCTTAGACCTTATTTTTTAGATGACCCCAAAGGAAGGAATCTAAAGGCATCAAGTCGTACGATCATGGTGGCCAGTTGACTTTGCTGTTTCGAGAGATGATGCAACCTGGGAACTTCTCATTCAAATTCTATTTGAACACCTATTTTTGTAATAGGTGTCGATAACTTTAACATGTTGTTTGAGTGTTACTCTTTTCATGGTTGAAATTGCCAAAGACTTAAGTTGTTAAATCTGAAAGAAAAAGAAAAAATCATTAGACACTTAAACTTAATTTACATTTAAAATCAGTAATAGTTTTTGGTACACTATTTACTTTAAAAAAAAAAAATGATTTGTTGTACTTTTGTATTGCTATCAAGACAATAGAACATCACTATTTATATTGCATTTGGTGTGTGACTATGAAACTGATCTTAAAATATGCAAAGAATTGTCTTGTGATGGTTTTGCATCATTTAAGGATAGATTTTGATCAATATAATCAGTAATCTATAAACTTTATTTTCCATTTTTTGTTGGTCAACAGATTGGTATTTAAACATCTATAAG
>OZ038501.1:5081226-5193726 GCA_964036315.1 Acanthosepion esculentum | reverse complement strand
ACATTGAGCACTGTATTTATAACACCTGAGGAATAAATATATTTACATATGTGCAAGTATGTACATTTTTTATCCTACCCATTCCTATATATATATAAAGTGATTGGTGGAGTGTCCGTATATGAAACTCTCGAGTCAGAATGCTGAAGATAACATCCATCAGCTACACATATATATATATATATATATATATATATATATATAGTAGTGATGGGATGATACCAATATTTTTACCGATCATGATACAATTGCTGATTCTGAATCTGATACCTGATTAAAATTCATTATTATCAGGCCCTACAATTGGTTTGGGAAACTTAATGAGCAAAGCATATTTATTAATAAAACATTTAGTAGAAAAATGAATACAAAATCTTATGAAATAAAGTTAGACATCCTTTTTATTTAAAAAAAATGGGTAAGACTTTGAACAATGAATATAACAATTTCTTTACATAAATCACTTAATACCGTGCTATAGTTGACATATTGCTTTACTTTGGTTATCATCAGAAATCTTAAAAATCTTCCAGGTTACACTTTTCTACTTGGCATTCGATCCACTTGCCATAATTGGGGGTCTAAAAATAATAAACATTGGTTAAATTTAAATTTTTCACTGTTAAATTTAATGATAAAAGATAGTTTTCTAATGTGTATAATTTGTAAAGATTCAACTAATAATGGTTTGCTATTAAGTGTGAAATAAAAGAGGGTCTGTTTTATTGTCCACCTTTTAAGTTTTAACAAGCAAAGGCACCCTCTAAATATTATGCAATCTCCATAAAATGTTATGTATGGCATTTTTCAATGAATGGAACAAATTTAGGAGTGACAATTCAATTTCAGCATGCACTTCAAAAATAAGAGGTACCCTCATATATATATATATATATGATATTGCAGCAATAATACTCTAAGCAGAAAGGTATCATCCTCTGTATTGTGGTTTAACTCATGCATATATTTATATATAGGACAGTGAATAAAAAATAAATGCAAATTTTAAATTTGCTTACAACTGTTTAAATATGAATTATCGCAGCAACTGAATAAACCTTATCTGAAAAAATTTAATCACTAATAAATTTTACTCTCTAAAATAAATTTCACATAACTAAAAAATTTAATAAAAGAATCAAAAAGTGTTTTATTTTTGTTAAAAAAAAAAGAGTAAAAGTACGACAACTAGGTAAAAACATAACCCTTCTTTTTTGAAGAGATATAAGTAGTTTTAGCAAACTTTACAATAAATTTTTAAAAATATTAGGAAATTGAAAGCTAAATAACATTGATATCCAACTTGATCATTTTATAAGGTATGAGATTCAAATGTTGCAAAGCATTATAATAAAAAATAAGATTAAAAATGATTAAAATCTTCATTAGTAATATGGCCAAATGCAAATGTGTATTTGTTGCACGGGATCGATTTTTTTTTTTTTTTTTTTTTTTTTCAGTTATTTATTAGATTATTAGAAGATGAAATTTTATGAGTTTTATTTTGAAAATATTAAAACAAATCATGTTAAAAGTGGAAAAAAAAAACTACAGTTTAATCACACCAGATAAAAATGTGAAAAATACTCGTTTTTAACTTCTTTATACATTTGCGGCTTGCTTGGCTCTGAGGAAGAATAAATGAGAAAAAATTCAAAATATTTTAAATGCCATAATAATTTAACACAGAAAAGTTAAATTATGCCAAAGAAAAATATTAGTAAAATAAAACTGAATACAATTTTTGATAGAAATTAAATTTTAGGTTTTTAAATACAAACTTTTGAGTGAAAAAGCCTTAACAAATTTATGTTTCATAAAAAGAATGTTTACTTTTTAAGTCTTGGCTATTGAAAAGAAGATTTATTTTTGTTTACGTCGTGTGCTATGTAAACAAAAATAAATCTTTTTTCAATAGCCAAGACTTAAAAATGATTTTATGGATTAAAACTATTATAAAAACAAATTATTGTAATTCAACTGCCTCACTATGAGGACAAAATGTGACATTGGTGGGAATTCCATAAAATCATTTTTTTTCTTTTTTATAAATTAAAAAAATGATAAAAATTGTCTTAAAAGAGAACCTGGCAGAACAAAAACATGAATTCATTTTGTGTTTATATGTAATTTTTATTATAATTATTAAATCACTAGCAGCATGGCCCGTCGTTGCCCATGCTTGATTCAAAAATCGTACGACTCATACAGCAATCGCTATCACTTGACTTAAAATATTTTTGCCCTTCCTTGCCTTTAAAGGAGTGCCCTTTGCCGTGCTGATGTTGCTACATGCCTTATTTCTTGTCTATCTCACATTGCAAGTTTTTTCTAAGCTCTATACTAAACATTAAATCTGTTACGAAAAAAGAACTAAACAAAATGAACACAAAATGATCAGCTTTAAAAAAGGACTCGTAACTGGAAAAACCGAATGAAAAAAGAATGTTAACAACAAATACTTTTTCACACCCAACCCAGTTCTGTGGAATCAGAATCAATGTTGAGTTTAAGCAAGCGAATGAGCCAATTAGAGTAAAGTGCCATGCAGATTTAAATTTTTCCCACTTGTGACGAATGCAGCTATCGATTTTTTTTTGCATGCTAGTTAACATTCATATCAGTCAGCTGTTGGCTCTCATGCTGGCCAATAGAATCTTCCTGCCTATTCATGGCAGCTAGCTATAGGCTCTCACTCTGGCTAATAGAAAATGGCCGCAAACTACATGAAAACTGCCGTAGAAGCATGAAAAAATAGATTATTTCCACTATCGATGGGAGTTAGGAAATGCAATGTCAGTCTTGGCCTTACTGCTAACTTGGAGCATGTGCATGTAAATTTTGGTGCAAATCCATCGAAAATTGTGGCCGTGTATTCGTTACACACACACACACACACACACACACACACACACACACACACATCCTGCCTTTTATAGATAGAGATTAATTTATAATATTAAATGGGTGAATTAACAATGTTTAAAAAGAAATTGAAAATAAAAAATTTATTTTGAACTGAAACGAACTTACACTAGAGAAATTTATGGAAAGTTTGAGAAGAAATTTACACATTTAATTTTTTTTTTTACACTAATAAAATAAACTTACATCATATTTAACTTAGGTGTTATCATGATCTATAGATTTTAGTTTTACTGATAGTTTAAAATCAATAAATATCTATATATTTTTATCATTAGTACCAGGAATGGAAAATCATGTTTTAAATGAAAAAGAAAAATCCAAAGAATTGTTTTTGGAATTGGGAATTAGGTTAAAAACTCTTCGATTTCAATATCCCAAAAAGTTGTGATTGTCAATTCTGATTAATTGTCCCATCACTAATATATATATATATATATATATATAGATATATATATATAACAGAATGGATATATCATCAACACATGATGATTGGCAGTTTCATGTCTGCAGTGATCATTGTCTTCTTATTGCTTAAGTGTGAAATTGATGGTCACTGTGTAGTTGATTTCTGTGTTCATGTTGTTTATATCTGTAAACACTATCTATTGAGCACTCTAGAAAAAGAGCACTCTCCAAAAGAAACATTCATTTTAAACAGCAAATATAATAACAAATACCATGTTACTCAAAAATAAATATCACCTGGTTTATTTCTTGACAATAATGCTTTTAAGACAAGTGCTCAATATCAAGAGATAGAGCATTAATTTTAATAGCAACAAATAACATTTTATGTTTAGTTTATCTATCTCTACTTGGAGTTTTATATGGTTTCCAATCATCTGGGGAATTGATTATAAACTTTAACTTATTTGCAGAAATCATATTCAGTAATCTAATTTTTTACTTGTTGCTATATATATATATATATATATATATATATATATATATATATATATAAGCTCAGCTTACAGTATTTTATGGCTATGATAATATTTTTTCCATTTTCAAGTTGTAATTTTCTTTCATAACCAATGAATAAATATCAATATTTACATTAAATTTCTTTTCATTGGTTGAATTTTAGTAGAATTTTAAAATATGAGTTTAATTTTGTTTTATCTGAAATTTTCCAATTGACTTTCACTGAGATTTTTTTTCTTTTTGACTTTTTTTATATAAATATAAACAAATTTCAAACACTAAAAATTCTGTTTCTGTATAATTGGAAAAATTATATCAGATTTTTCTCTATTTTCTTTTTCTTTTTAATGATATAAAATACTGGAAAATTGATTAAACTGTTGTGATTGAATAGCTTTTGTCAAAGGGTGCCCAGTTATTGGCCAATTCCATGGTCAAGGGAGAGAACCCTGTTGAAATGCTTGTTTCATCTGATAGCGATTACTGATTTGTTGATGCTATTACATGAACGATAATTGACTAATTTTCTTTAATTATATACTATGAACTACGTTTTTCTCTCAATAATAAAACATTTCTGGGTAATTTTGTGTTTATTTTAACATTATTTTAAGAATAAAAATTTTCAAGAAATAGGAACTTAAGTCCCTATCATCACAGGATACTTTTAAAAATACATTTCACTTAGAATTTTGCAACTTAGAATTTCATTTTCATTTTGTAACCCTAAGGCTAGGACTACTATATATAAATTACTATCAACATTATATTAAACACATGTGTTTGTTTGAGTAGACATCCTTGCATTTTTTTAAAGAGTGAAATTAATATATATCAGTCTAGTTATTGAAAGCCTTAATAAAAAAAAAAATGTCTCCCAGCAGGAATCAAACATGTATTCTCCTTTTTTTTTTTTTTTTTTTTTTTTTTTTAAATCTGGGACACCACTTTCACAACAAGTGTGCTTTACGATTAAGCTACAAGAAGCCATAACAGCAAAGCAAGGCTCAGTTACACTATTTAAGAAATGCAATCTCACTTTTGGGACATTTCAAAATCTGTAACTGCTACCTTTATTTTTGTGGCTGAAACATAAACTGTAATTTTAAAGTAATTAATGAATTTTTTTAATCCAACATTATTTTTTTACTTTTCTTGGTCTTTAGACAAGTCCTAGTTTTAGGATTGTCATACAAGTCAATAGTCTACAGAATTAAAGTGTTTGTTAATAAATTTGGTGAGTTCAATTCTTGGGTAGTTTCAGACTCAGTGGAAATAGGACTCATGTTAAATGAACAATTAATGAAGACGTGATATCCTGATAGTGAAAAGCTTCTCCCTAAGATTGAATAAAGTGTTAGGTTTAGAATTCTCTGTAGGTTACACGGATTGACAGATACCTGAAGGAGACCGAAGGGAACTATGGCCAAAAATGTTGTGATCGTTTCAACAAAGATGTGGATATTAAATAATGTTAAATATGTGTCCTTTTTGTTTCCATTTTCTGTAAAACTTTATTATTACTCTCATGTTCAGTACATGGTATACTCAGCATCCTTCTGTAGAGCCATATTTCTCTTGTTTCAAGTCACTTCTTCATTTATAATGAGATTATCAAGCATTCACTGCCATATAGGAGGACCGATATTACATAACAGTTAAGTACTCTTTTCTTTGTTTCTATTTTTTTAAATATTTTACTTAGCTTTTTGAAGTTATCATTCATTATCTCAATGTGCCTTTAGGTTTCTGTGTCACATTTTCAGTCCTCCATTAAAACACTTCTTAGATTTTTTTACTTGCTTCATTTTGACATCTCCAATTTGTAATTGCCATGTTGGGCTGTTCATTTTTGCTGACGACCATACTAGAATTCATTTCTCCTTTGATTATTTATGTTATGGTGTTTGTTTTTTTTTCTCTTTTATAAATGTAGATTATGTAATATCAGTTTCCTTAATAATAAATAAAGTCCAATTTTTCATAAGTGAGCTGTGACAGAGTTCAAAATCACTTACATGGCCTTGTGGGGGATGACTTATTTCCCACCCTATAGTTCCTATCTCACAGATGCAAAGTCATAAGCCTATCGCTATTTCCATGGCATATGTTCTGATGAGCTCCATTCTTTACTGTCACCAGCTCAGACCTTTATAGCCAGTTTCAATCTTGCTATATATCCCCAGGGTTGAATCACCCTCATTCCTTATGCATTCCTTTGGTGAGAAGAGAGTTCCACTCTGAAACCTTCTTCCCAGCTTTGTATAACAGACTCCCATGTGGATGTTTCCTTGATCCTTAATCCTTGATTAATTCCTTAATCTTAACCTCTTCAAGTCTACTCAATCATTATTTATCAATCATAGCATCATAATTTTCATATCACACACCTCATTCTGGAACCCTCTATTTTGAGTAGCTCTTGGTCCTTGTGTTGTTTGAATTATTGTGGAAGAAAAAGAAAATAATTAATGACAATTAAAAACAATAACAATCCTTGAGTTGAAGTAAATAGCTCGGCATCACCAGCTGCAAGTCTCTTTGCTAAAATCTTGTATTTGATACGATGTCATCAGTTGGAAATTGTTTTCTGTTCATGTCTCTCTCAGTCCCCCACAAAATACAATAATTTTTTCCCCAGTTTCACTCTTGCCTTTTCATGTACAGTGACTGTAATCTTAAGTTACATAAAACAGCCACAACATCTGTGATTTCTGTCTTTCTTAATCATTCTATGGATAGAAAATTCATTTTTATAATAAACTAGAAATACCAATGAAAATGTCATGATTTTCTGATGAATCTTAATTCTTAAGTTAATGATTGAATAAGCTCACGGTGAGTTCTATGACAATAAAATATCCGTAGAAATTGCCCGATCACATTGTTAGATATTTGAGTTTAATAATTTTGACAAAATATTGCAATAACAATTATAAATAATGAGATATAAATGAAAAAATTTTAAATTGACTACTTTTCCATTTCACTGAAACAGATGTTAAACACTTCTTTCTTTCTTTCATTTTTTCATTGAAACCAAGTAGTGTCTGTGATATGTCTTTTCTGTATTTCCACATGATCAAAACGGAATAGTCCATTATTTATGAGGTATTGGCAGGGGTTGTTAAACACTTCTTTCTTTCTTTCATTTTCTCACTAAAATCAAGTTGCATCTCTGATATGTCTTTTCTATCTTTCCAGTTAAGGATTAAATAAGCTTATGGTGAGTTCTATGACAATAAAATATCTGTAGAAATTCCCCGATCATATTGTTAAATATTTTAGCTTAACTTTAACAAATTATTGCAATAACAATGACAAATATAAATGCTAGTCACTATTTAAAGACGTAAGGGGGTACAAATGAAAAGATTTCAAACTGACAACTTTCTCCATTTCATTGAAACAGCTGTCAAATGCTTCTATGTTCTCATCTTTCTTTCATTTTTTCACTGAAACTAAGTCTCTGATATGTCTTTTCCATCTTTTCACTCCAATCAAGATAGAATAGTCCATTATTTATGAGATATTGGCAGGAGATGTTAAGCACTTCCTTCTTTCATTTTCTCACTAAAACCAAGTAGTGTCTCTGATATGTTTTTTCTATCTTTCCACATGATCAAAACGGAATAGTCCATTATTTATGAGGTATTGGCAGAATGTAATGGTTATGCTAACTAAGGAAATGGCAAGCAGAATTATAATAAGATTCTTGTACTACTTCAGGATACAGTGCTTTTTCTTTCATTAATAACTCAAGAATTAAACATTTTTTGGCTTCTCTTTGGCATATCAGTGTTGATAGCATCATTACTCTTTTCTCTTTGGAGCTATTATTAAAAATGTTGTGTTTAAATTAATGTGAGCACTAACATTACTATACCATGATCAATATTTCAGACTGAGCACAATTTTACTATATACCATCGGTCCGTTTGATGACAGAGGGGATGAAACTTCCCCCACTTCACTAAGCAGTATATTTGGCTTAAGTGATGTGCATTGTGGTGTAATGAATATTGGCTCAGAGTGAGAACTTGGAGAGCAAAGTTCAAATTCCAGTTGAGTTCATTGGATTCACTTATGCACAAATAACCTTGGCAAAGATATGAATCCATCTCTTCTCTCCCCAGCTATGGGTTGAATAGCAGGACAGACTGGGTTCTTTAGCTTTGGTTGGTAACCAATCTCTCGCAGAAAGAAATGGCAAATTACTGCGGGAAAAAATCTGCTTCATCAGTCATGTATTGAAAGATACATGATCACCCAAGCTTGTGTCCTGTATGGCACTTAACTGATTAACTGATAAACCAACTGTACAAATGAAATAGACAAAGTCCTTACAGTAATCAATGAATGAAAACATGTAAAGTCAGCTTCTGCTGATGAAGAATTTGCTTCTGTGGATCTGATAAAGAAGTTAGTCGGTAAGAAAAAAAATCAGATCTAAATCAAGTCTTAAACTTTTTAAAAAATTGTCCCCCAAAAAGTTAGATCCACAAAAGAGAAAAGCAGACACCAGTGCATAATTCATAAAAACCAGCTTTACTCTGGTTAGTGCTGTGTGTCATATGCTAAAGCCTTGTTTAGTCTACCCATTGAAAACACCATGTGCTCTGAAGGATATATCAGCCTGTGTTCTTGCAACATGGTTACAAAGCATGAGTGTCAGCAGTTTCTGAGATGATTTTAACAATACTTTGTTCTGTAACTTTAATAACCGAATGAGGAACATAAAGTCTTTTAAATAATAGACAATGCACCTGGCCATCCGGAATATGTTTGTTATGCAAATAAAAAACGCCGATGTTGCATTTTTACTTTCAAATAAGACATCAGTCTCTAGCCCAAGGCATTAGTCAGTGTTTCAAGCCACATACACTGCATACAGGGAGCAATTGATGTTGACAATAATCATGACATTAATTATGCAGACCTGGAAAACATTTACTATTGAGAGATGCAATAATATTCATCAAATGAATTAAAATCAGAAACTGTAAGAGCGTGATGGGCGGAAATATTAAGTGACATTGTTAAGGATTTTAAACACTTCTTGAAATAAAGAATATTGATGCACTAAGAGGAATTGGTGGAGAAGGATTTTTTTTAATCATTTCACCACGAGCAAGGCAATAAAGCCACTAAGATGCAGAGGGTTACTAAATGTGAAAGAATATAAGAAAAAACATTAAGGAGAGGGAACAATAAAAGAACAGGAATTAAGACAGAAGATAATGATTGATATTGTATTTAAATTTTTGAAGATCAAACTTGACTCGGAAAGCAAGAAGCTGGAAGAGAGTTCCATAGTAGAAGAAACTATTAGTATAGAACCTATGGTTAGATCTAGCCATTTCAACCGTAAAATGATGAGACCAAGCTGCCAATCTAGTACTGCACTTAAACTCATAAAGTCTAGATACCATAGAGGAAAGTAATATTTATTTTGAATAATACAAAAATGTGGCATAAGTCCAAAAGCGGGGAGGGGAAGGCTCATCTTCAATCTGTCCCATCTTAAACTTATCTAGCCATGATTACTGACCCACACATACCACAGTGTTCCTTAGACCAAAACAACACATTCTTATTAATACCACCATAATACCTGAAGGTCTCTATGTGGCCCTAACGTGTTCCCATATGTACAATTTATATGTGGGGGGGGGGATAAAAATAACATTTAAAAAAGAGGAAAGTTCATCAGAACAATTACCATGAAAGTATTTATAGAAAAGGGACAAAGAAGCTATATTATGGCTGTGAAAAAGTGACTGAAGTTGAGATGTCAGGCTAGGACCGATAATATTGCTGATTCTTTGAATTTTATTAAAGACCTTTAAATATATAGCAGAAGCATCAGATTTATCAGCATGCTTCATGAAGAAGTGAAAGAACAATTTTTTTAATTTTTGAAAAATTTTTTTATTATCGTGCATTCAGTCCAAGACCCAAAATCAACTCGGGATAGAGGGTTCTTGAATGATGTTGTTGAAAGTAGAAATGGTCAACCCAAGACTTGTAGAGATTAAGATTGTAGTGATCAGAGAAGCATCCTGTTGACAGTCTGTTCTAAAAGTTGCAATTCTTGGGAAGAATCTCTCGGCATAGAACTTCCGTCCTGGAATATGAAAGCAATGAAAATGATTCTGTATACGTAGCTGTAAAGGTCTGAACTGGTGGGGCTAAAGAATGTAGCATGCCAGTAGATTAGTCATTGAAATAGTGATAGAATACTGAGACTCTAGTGATGTTCCATCTGTTGGGGTGAGGAAGGGCTGTAGGCTGGAAAATAATTAATCATCTACTTAGACATTTTTGATCTCTATCAAGGTTTGAAAGGGGGATTGGGCAACCCCAGCCTAGCAATACTCCATTTTTGGTCTGATCTGATAAAGATAGTGAATGGCATGAGGGATCAGATACATTCTGGTGTGGCACTCGGGACCGACCATTTTTTCAGCCTATTTAGTGATGGATTGTACTTGAGGTCTGGAGTTAACTTGAGTGCCAGTAGACAAGATTCATTGAGAGCGTAACCATTCAACATAACAAGAAAAATTCAGAGTCTGTTTGACGATGATGAAATGTTACTAGATTGGTTTTGGAGCTATTGAATGTTACAAGCGAGTTTTCCCCCATTTTACTGTTACAGCTAGGTCAAAGTAGAGATCAGATGCCAGGCTTTGGTCATTTAATTCTTTGGAGGTGCAACCATAAACTGGCATCGTCTGCATGATCTAAGAAAGAAGTTCAACAGGAAGTGTAAACAAAAGAGGAATTGTAGGAATTTGTTAGGTTATCCTACTGACAAAGATGAAAAGAACTGTAGCAGAACCAGGAATGTGAGTGTGAGCCAAATTTGCTAAGGTCTTTAGAATGATTCATGTGAGAAAAGAAAACATGATTGAATAAGATCTTCGGGTGGAACCTAGTCATAAAGTAACCTGGATGAGAACCGAAACATGAAACCCTTCTCTATGTCTCTCACTTATGTACTGTATCCCCTCTAGGCATGGAGGATCAGGGCGCTCCACAACTTCTTATCTTTTGTAACTCTTAGCAGTGTTTGTCTTATTACTATTCCTCCCTCTCTTGGTTCTGCCATCCATTTATATAAGTTCCTAAAGTAGATTACTCAATGTTTCCCTCTGTCTCTTCTGCCTTCAATATGTCCTGTGAGTGTCAAATTTTCCAAACTTTTTTTCCACATTATGTATCCCAGGTATTTTAATTCTTTCTGATTCTCAGTATAAGTGTCCTTTTTGTTTTCATTTTTCTCAAAAATTCCTCATTGGTCTCATGTTCGGTCCATGGTATTCTCAGTAACCATTAGTAGAACTGTTTCTCTCTGTCCCTTTTACCTTCAATCTGCTGAAACATTACGAGGAGTCGAGGGAAACAACTATAAGGTTGGTGCAAAAATAATGTCGTTTTTTGACGTTAACTTCATGTGAGAAAACAACATTATTTTTGCACCAACCTAATACTTCCAATCACAATGTTTTTACAAAACTTTTACTCTGTTTTTTCTTTATTGACTTTTTTTTCTGTGCCATTTTTTTCCAAAACCCTTCAGACACTTTTTCCAAAATTTAGCATATCAATAGTTTCTGTAGAGAAAAATTTAAGTACTAAGGTGTTTGACACTAAACCAACTGAAAGACTATTTGAATAATAATTTTGAAATTCATGCCTTTTTACTAAAAGAGTCAAATTGCTGCCGGCTTGTTTGTTTCCAGCAATTATTGGCGTGAAAATCTGACAGAGTGACATGCAGGGACTTTAAATGTCCATAATGCTTACCCTCAAAATGGACATTCACAGCTTGAGTTTTCAAAATTGTAACATAATGCTGAGACCCTGTTTATTGATAGTCTGATACAATCTTCTCTTTCCTCTCTCCTCTTTCCTCTCCTTCTCCTCCTTCTTTGTTCTCTTCCTTTACATTTTGCTTATTTCTTTTCCCACCTTTTCTTTTTTATCTTCTCTCTTCTCCTTCTTCAATCTTTTTCTTATTTTTCATCATCTTCTTTTGCATCTTTTTGTTCTTTTGTGTCCCTTCCTTCTTTTTTTATTTTCTTTGCTCTTTTTTCTTTCTTTTTTGTTCATACCGTTCTCCATCTCATGTCTTTTTTCCTTTTTCATTCTTTTCTTTCTTATTTTTCATCACCTTTTTCATATGATAATAAGAAAGGAAGAAAAAAGACTGAGTTTTTATTTTTAATGCAGTCAATTTCCTGCTGATTTTCTGAAATGAACAAAATTTCTTGCCTAAGGCCCATTTGTCACTTCTCAACAAAACTCTTTCTTTTATTGTCCATTGTTTTGTTGTTGTTGTTGTTTTGAAGAACTGCTGCTGCAAAGAAAAAAATATATCCCCCCTGACTTTTTACTTTCTTTTGTAATGCAAATATTCTGGCTTTAAGATAAGTAATCGTCTCTTTTCAACACAGTTTTCTGCTTCCTTTCTGTCACTTTCTCTTTATTTCCCTCCTCTATCTCTTTGTCTCTCACATAACTTCATTCTTTTTCTTCTTCTTCTTATCCTCTCTCTCCCATTCTTTCCATCTACCATATTTATCAATTTTTTCTGTGCCTGATTTTATTTCACTTTCTCTTATTTTTCTTTCTTTCACTCTCTCTTTTTTTTAATTTTCTCTCTCCCTTTTCTTCTTACACTTTTCTCTCTCTTTTTTATTCTTTCTTTTTAATTCCTCTCACTCTTAATTTTTTTATTTCTATTTCCCTTCTTTCTGCCTCACTTATTTTTCCTTATTTTTTTTTCCTTTGTCATAATATTTTACTAAATAAGACTTTTACTAAGAAATAGTTTATTATGATATAAGGGCAAGTAAGAGAGACGAGGTAAGGAAGATTGTGTTACACCATTTGTTAAAGTGGATATGGCCTGTTTAGTAAGAAAATCACACTATACTTCCCACACCCACCATTTGTCTGAAACTAATCTGAGGAAATATTAGAATATATTTCAGTTTATTTAAAAAAAAGATTCAGAATGTAAGCAAAAGAACTGAGTAAATAAATGATGCTAGTATATACTAGTATTCTTATTCTTTTTATTATTATTATAAATCAGATTGCTCTTTTGAGGGGCTTTAGAAGGCAGATGATTAAGAAACTTAACTTCAAGGAGCCACATTCTAAGGTGTATACTTGCAGAATTGGGTATAAACACAAGTTTGTCCTGAGTATGATGATAAACTACATCCGGCAGCAAGGCCTCTGATTGGGAGATTGGAGATTTTCTTAATTGATCTTGTTTCCAGTTCCACCCTGACCTAGTGATGGGCATGTAGTTAACTCCCAACCTGGAGTCAAAAATACATTTTTATAGTGAAATTACCAGCAATGCATTTTCATAGTAAAAAAAAAAAAAAATTACCAACAAGCAATTTAAAAAAAAATTACCAGTAATACATTTTTGTAAAGAAAATTACTAATGCTCCCAAGAAAATTAAATTTTGACCCATAAGGAGTTGATATGCCACTAAACAAACAATAAACCCAACTGATGTCTATCTTTTTGACTCTGGTATAAACCTGACTTAACCAGACCATTTTGAATCTGGTATAAACTGGTCCAATGTCTACCATTTTTATTCTAGAAAACTGGAGGCAACTCTGGTTCTACAGAAGGATGCTGAGAATATCTTGGATGGAGTATATGAACAATGAAGAAGTCTTAAGGAAAATGGAAACAAAAAGGACACGTATCTTCAGAATCAGAAAGAGACAGCTGAAATGTTTATCACACATAATAAGGAAGGAGAACTTGGAAAATTTGACACTCACAGGACATATCAAAACCTAAAAGAACATGAAAATACAGTGGGCCACCTCTTCGAGGAGCTTGAGTTGAATAGATGGCAGAACAGGGAATGTGGGAGGGGTGGCAAAAAGACAGATTACAAAGAGCTGCAAGAGATAAGATGTTGTGGAGAGCCATGGTTGTCTGTGTCCTGAAGAGACAGGACACAGAGAAGAAGTATACTAGAACTATTTAATTCTAATTTAAAACCGGATCTATGCCTACCTTCTTGAGTCTCTTTTAAAACCAAGCCCATGTTTACCTTTTGGACTCTATTGTAAACTGGACCCATGTTTACCTTTTGGATTCTATTGTAAGCTGGACCCATGTTTACCTTTTGGACACTTTTGTAAGCTGGACCCATGTTTACCTTTTGGACACTTTTGTAAGCTGGACTCATGTTTACCTTTTGAACACTTTTGTAGACTGGAGCCATGTTTACCTTTTGAACACTTTTGTAGACTGGAGGCATGTTTACTTTTTAAACACTTTTGTAGACTGGATCCATGTTTACCTTTTGGACACTTTTGTAGACTGGAGCCATGTTTACTTTTTAAACACTTTTGTAGACTGGAGCCATGTTTACTTTTTAAACACTTTTGTAGACTGGAGCCATGTTTACTTTTTAAACACTTTTGTAGACTGGATCCATGTTTACCTTTTGGACTCTATTGTAGACTGGATCCATGTTTACCTTTTGGACTCTATTGTAAACTGGACTCATGTTTACCTTTTGGACTCTGTTGCACACCAGACCCATGTTAACCGACTATTAATGCATTGAGATTTTTGTTCTATAAGACTTTTATATTCAGCATTAAATAAGCTGCAAAGTTTTGATTATGCTGTCAAATTAACCACCCTAACCTAACTAATCTTAAGACCATAAATATCTTAAGTAAATATCTAAAAGAAATTAATGTCATTTACACAGAAAACTTTATATAACATTTTCAATATCACTGTATTTACAAAGCATCAGCTATCAGTCTTCTGGAAAACACATGCTGTTGAATATGAGTTAGCAGACTATTCTAAAAACAAAAAACAAAACTTACTGTAAAGTGTAAACATAACTTTAATTTCTTTGTGTTAGATTAGACTTTAGTACCATAAACTCATTGTACTTGTTGATGACTGATGATTAGCTTAATCATCTTGCTGACAGTTAAGATCGTGTCCAACTCCTACTGGGTGCACACATCTTGAGTAAGCTGTCACAGTTGAGTGAATAAATTTCTTTCCTTATCGTCATTAAATTGACATTGACAAAGGAAAATTTTCTGATGTTGCTGAAAACTTCTGTTGAAATGCTTCAATTTAATTGTTCTATAATTTTTCTCATACCAATGTCTTTCTCACATATTTATGACAATTATCACTGTATACAACCTTGTTTTCAGAATTGGGGTGGGGGAACACGGAAGTCATAAGTTACACTTTGATAGGGTAGGAAAAAATCTCCTGACTTGGTCATGTCAGTTGATAAAACTCAGAGAAAATAATATTTTTACTTACCTAATTTATTTTAGAGGTTGCTGAAAGTTCTCAACCAGACAAAGAAGCCTAACACCAATAATAAGAGCAACCCAACTAGCGTATGAATTAATTATATTAAACTTAGTGTAAAGATAAGTAAAAATGAGGAGAACAGCAGTAAATTGCTGAAACCTCCTGATGAGTGGACTGAACAATTACAAAAAAGTTTGTCTACAAAACTCTGAAGTTGAAGTGCTGGATATAACATCACTCACCTAAGTGACAAATTTTATTTGTATTAATTATATATATATATATGATAATATTTAAAATGGGGGATTATAATTTATTATTAAAAAAAGGATACAAAAGTATCACAACAAATAAAATTGAAATCCAAGGCACCTTTTGGTCAACTCATCTTCAACAATATATCGTCATGAAATGAAAAATTTTTTTTCAACAACTGAATTTAAAATAACACCAAAAATGGGAAAGGGGAAAAATAATTAATATTTTTTCCTAGTCTGGCGTAGAATTAGCAACAGATTTCTCGAAAAGTGCTAATTTATGTTTTAATTCTCTCTGCCTACAAAGGGTTGGATGTTGTATATTAATAACAACAGACTCCAAGATGTCGAGGTAGAGTCTAGTCTATGCCCTGTTCAAGACAGAGAAGAATTCCTGAGAGTAGTCCATCCTTTAAGCAATTGAATTCAATAAGTGCTCACTGATAGTAGACTTTGTCTTAACACCGACAATATATTTCTGAAGATGAGTCAGCTGAAAGGTGCCTCAGGTTTCAGTTTTATTAGTAGTAATGTAATATTATACATTTTTAATATACTAACAAAATAAGTCATATTTGAATTATAGTAAATAATGTTATAATAAACTATTTTAGTAAAACATTACTTAGATTTATTTGATAGATTTTAATAAAACAGGGTCCATTTATTTTAATAAACTAAATGCTAACAATAAGTTATAGTTCCTAGTAATTAATATAAAATATTACTTACTTCCTTACTATAAATTAAATGACTTTCATTTCATTTCATTCAAATATCCTGAATAAATTTAAAAAATAATTATTTAATTTAAAATATTCCCTATTTTAAATGAATATATTACTTATTTTCTTACCGTTTTCTGCCTAGCGGTAAAGTCAAATTATAAGCCCCCACCCCTTATTTTGTTCCAATCACAGTTTTCAAAACTTACCTTTTTATTCTGGCAGGGGTGGAGGAGATGGTGGTAATTATTAACTGTTTCTTTTTAAATGTAAAGGAGGGTCTGACTTCTGTGTATGAGCAGCCCACCTGGATATGAGTCAGGGACTTATAATAATATATATTTATAGATGTTGACCTTGGGGTCCAGGGTTCAACATGGGCATTTTGCTACCTAGCATTTTTTTTAAAATATTTGTTTTAAAGCTCTACTAAGCACTTAGTTACCCCATTTATTTCACCCTGTTATTTGTTTTGTATATATGATTTTTTTTTTTAATTTGTCATTTTTGCTGACAGGCAAGGTTTTTTGCTTATTGAAACATTGACAAGGTGAAAGAGATTAAAAGTAATTTGCCGAGGCGGTGGGACTGCATTTTTAAAATATATTGTATACACCGGTGTATAAGTCGATTATTAGGAGAGTCTTTCTACTAAACAAATAATTATGAAACAGTCATGCTGGTGTGAATTTACCAATTTATAAAATAAGTATACAGTAAGCATGCAGTACTAAATAAGGATTTGGGAGGAAACTGAAGGCACTTCTATTTTTTACACAAGATTAATTGATTCGTTTTCTACTGTTTATCAGCTTTTTGCAGGTTATTTAAAGCCAGAAAATATTTTCAGATTATAAGAGATGGATTTATTCTTTTCCTAAGAGTATTTGTGCCTAAGTGAATATAAAGATTATATTTCTTTATTATCTACAAATTGTCATGCCTAGATAGTGGAGTGGTTTCCCGTTGCCATATCCATGTTTTTTTAAAATTCAGAATTGTCTTTCTAGACTGGATGCCACTCCTAGTTGGTTGGCTGGTCAGTTTAGGGGCATATCAACACCTCTATGGGTTATTTAATGCCAAAATCTAAATATTTTGTATGCAATTTTATTTATTTTATTTTTGTGGGGGTGACAATAATGGTTTTAGTGATACAAGTCTTACTAATTAACCCCTAGCTGGAGAGGGATGAGAGGTGGCTTCATACCTTTCCCAAGGATATTTTAACGTAAGTGAATATAACGAACCCAATGGTAATAGGAACTCTTTCTGGTTAACAATTCCAAGCCGTTATCCTTACACCACCCACACATCCAAGCTTACAGCATCTGGTATTCCGAAGCAGTTATCTATCTAGCTACCGACCAGGCTCGATGTTGCTTAACTTCAGTTATTGTATGGGAACCAATGTTTCAGTATGATGTGGCTGTATGCCTTTGATATACAAGAGTAAGAAAATACTATATTTTATAGCATATAAGATAGTTGTACTTTTTTTATTGATACCAGTCTAATACAATGACGTCAGTGCTAAGGTATGCAAATCTGGTTATTCATTTTAAATTTATTTACAATTGTTAAGTTATTGGTATAATATTTTTAGCAGGCTAATTGTGATATCATTCAAATCATGAGAAGTAATAAATTCATTTTATAAACATTTTTTTTTTTAAATTCCTCATTTTATATGAATTAATCTTAATTCTGCCGTTCATATATTTGTCTTAATGTGTTTTAAAATTATTGAAATATTCACAAAAAAAAAGGAATCAGTTTTAAATATTTTTCAACTGTATACTTTATATGGTTAAAAAAAAATAAATTGATGTGCTAGTGGTCATATTTAAAAAAAACTGAAAAAAAAAGACTGTCATGCTAAAACTAGACTGGCGTGCTCGTGGGCTGATGTACATAAAAAAGATAACTGCCTACACACTTCGTGAAAAATCTCAATAAAAACACTCCTCCACTATATAAACAGAGGGTTGGTGAGCCTGAAGCACAGAATGCCAAAGGCAGTATGTTTACCATTCATTATTACGGCATTTTACACTAAAACATAAAATAGTTCCGCAAAGATATTCTTTATCTTTGTGGAACTATTTATTCAAGTCATTTTCAATATAATATTCCTGTAATACATTTACTTTTTTCTTCTATTGGTGAACCTAAGAAATGCTCCCAGCTCTTTCCATCGTGCAGCAACTAAAAGAAACTATCAGGTTATTCATGATGAATCTGCTGAATTATTTAATAATTAAATAAGGTCATAAAAAGAAAGAAAATCATTTAGTCACTCAAAATATTTCCCTTCGGCCTCTATACATTCATTTTACTTTGACAGCAGTTCGTGAATTCTCTTCCTAAAGAATTGAAAGGATCGATAAATTCATTGAAGTTTTCTCCAATTTTGATTCGGTTTACATGCGTTCTTGCTTACAAGGAATTGGTCGAGATATTTGAAGAGCGATAATCTGAAATGAACTCAAATAGAATACAGTAAAGCTGCCATCTTTAACTGATTTTACTTGGGTTATGTTCTTTTTGTAACACGAAGTAAAATAACATTTTTTGTATTCACAAAACTAACTGCTCTTTCAGCTGGCTTACTATTCTACATACTATTTGGCCACTTTGCAGGAATTTATGCATGAAACCAATCCTGTTACAAGATGCTTCTAGAAATGATAGTACCAGATTTTCGTTCACATCCAGACTCAGTACATTTTTTTCTGTTTATTATAGAGTTGATATTTTACATTACAAATGATGATTCAATACAAAACAAAATGTACCCTTTCTCGATTAATGTAAAGCAGAGAGCTAAATTTACATCAGAAGCAGGAGTCTATGAAATAGATACTATGTTACCAATGTTAATAATGCTCTCAAAAATACATTGGTGGAAATTCTAATTAATTGATTTGTTTTTTAAGTCTTATCAACCGTTTGCAGGTTAAAGCCAGAAAATATTTTTAGGTTGTAAGAATTATTTTTTAAGTCGGGTGATAACAATGTATTAGTGATAAAAATCTTACTAACCTATAGCAGGGGGGAGAAGAAGTGGATTCATACTTTTCCCAAGGGTATTTGTGCATAAGTGAATATAACGAGCCCAACTGAAATTGGAACTTGGCTCACCGATTAGCAATTCTGAGTCATTATCCTTTACACCGCCTGCATATCCAAGCTTATAGCACCTGGTGTTCCCCAGTGGTCAAAATTTCTGGAAATTTAATGAAAAGAATATGAAAACACAAAGTGGACATAAAATTGAACAGCATATTCAATGCACTTTTGTGCCATCGAAACCTTCAGGTTGGTTGGTTGTTTTGTTTTATGGTATATCAACCTCAGGGGGGTCATTTAATGCCAACAAAATTTTGAAATAGATTCATAGTGATAGTTTGGTAAAAAAAAGGTGTGTATGTATACATATATATTTGAACCAATTTTTTTTATAACAAAGTATTTCTGGTATTAAAACCTATTTTTACACAAGTTTGGGTGTTAACTATTTGCCCATAGCTGGGACCCTAACAGGTGCTACCACCCTGGGTCAGGGTGGACCTTGGAACACCAGCAATTAAGAGGTGGTTCCACGCTCCTCAATATCTCCTGATCAGAGGCCTTGCGGTTGGACGTAGTTTATCATCTTACCCTGAACGCCAAAAGCTTCAGGATTACAGTTTTAATCTGGAAAATTATGTGTGATTTAAAAACAAATGATGATCATTGACTTAGACGAAAAGCCATTGAAAATAGTCCATCTTCAGTTCATAGCCTGTGTTTACTAAATTAATAGCGAGAAAACCTTTTCATAAACCTTAAAAAATAAATATATAAATAAAAGTAAAAACTGAGTTGAAAGTACTTAAAGTCTAATTTCTATAATGATACACTTAAAGATAAAAAGGAAGAGTTTACCTGCTAAATAAAAATAATGTTTTCTCTTGCTAATGTAGCTTTCATTCTTTAGCAAAATATACCAGTTCTTTAGCAAAATATGTCAAAGTAGAAATTTCTGAGATTGTTTTCTATATTTATCACTCTGTCAAATTCTTGTCTAATTTTATTCTTGTGTATGTGTATATATATATATATATATATATATATATATATATATATATATATATATATATATATATATATAAAAGCTTAAAATCTGCCCTATCGGGCGGTATTTAAACTAAATTCTGCGGGAGGAGGCTCTTGATTGGTCCTTCATCACAATAGGTAGGGAGGAGTAGATGCAATAGGCAACAATAAACTACAGAAGAACTCAAAATTGATTTCTGCATTTAAGTATTTATTGCATTAATATTTAAGTACACTCTTTAAAAGTTCAATGATAATTCTTCTACTGCCACTTAATTTAAAGACAATTTGATGTACGTAGGTCCTTACTTTCCGTAGAAACAGTTATTTTTATTTCATGGGTGACTTTCACTGGATTTTGCTATTAATTTTCATTATTTCTAAATTTATTTCCAAGTTATAAAAATTATCGTACAAAAACATTTGTCGCAAAAAATCATGTAAAATTATCACAGCATTGAAAACTCGGGAATCCAAAATTTCAGGATTGCAGTTCCGGATCTGACCTGGAATGTTTTTAATTTGCTCACAGAGTCGGCCTGATTCCAAAATGGTATGATATGTTGGGCTACAGCCTCTTGGAGTAAAGTTGAAAAAGTGTGACACAGTGATACACTGACATTTGCATTTATTATATAGAAGAAAGTGAGCTATTAAAAGTTAGAGTTTTGCCCGTTTAATTGAAAATGTGTGATATGGTAATACATTGACATTCGTATTTATTATATATATATATATATATATATATATATATATATATATAAAAAGACGATATATAAATTATATAAATTTTTATATATCGGAGCAATTTTATATAAATCTATGACTGGAAAGGTTTTTTTCGTCTGACGCGTAGACTTCATTGGAGTAATGTTTACGTTTTGAGTACACATGCATGAAGGAGAGAGGACGCTGAATATATATATATATATATATATATATATATATATATATATATATATATATGAAGAAATATAGTCTTAAAGTGTGCTATATTTATGGGATAAAGTGCTCAATATCAGAGATAGAGCGTGTGTAATTATAAAAGTGGACATGGAAGTCAGCACTTAGAGGCGACAGTGTTTCATGCTAGTGCAATCGTCAGGCTCTTGATTGCCTGACGATTGCACTAGCATGAAACACTGTCGCCTCTAAGTGCTGACTTCCATGTCCACTTTTATAATTACACACGCTCTCTCTCTCTCTCTCTCTCTCTCTCTCTCTCTATATATATATATATATATATATATATATATATATATATATATTTTTTTTTTTTTTTTATTTAAGTATTAAAGTTTAGTTTAAACAAGTTTGGTTAAATTCAAGCGACCAGTTCTGTTTGTGTATTTTTTTTCTCTTTGTATTTTTCCAATTTTCTAATAAGATGTACAACTCAGATTAAAATAGACATGTTTCGTATAAAGATATCACGCGCCTACGCACACACATACATGTATTTGCTATATTTATGAGGGTTTCTTTATTCATACTGTTTATTTCTCTCTCTCTCTCTGTGTGTGTGTGTGTGTATATATATATATATATATATATAATTGAATAATAAGCGAGAATTTGTAAGCAGTGACTGCTACTGCTGATGCGAAAGATCTTCTATTAATTGAGCACTCTGAGTTACTGGCGTGTTTATTCTAAAATACGCAAAAAATCACCTTCCTCTCTGCTGGGAGCTGATAACTCAGGGAAAAATCTCCGACTGGTGCCAAATCGGTTTGGTTTCGATCTTGGCTCGAGGCAGTCGGATGTATAGACACACTGATGAGCTGTGATACAGCGAAACAGTCTGTGAATGACACATACAATTGAATAATATAGATATATTGTGTCTACTTATTTTTATACTGATCCTTTCCAGTTCTCTAATCAGTTTCTCAATGTTAAGATAAAATTCATCAAGGAAGGCGCTATAGTTTTTATTTATTTTTTAACCCAAGTACTTTCGATCTTTTCCAAGATCATCTTCAGGGGTAAATTACAAAGAAAACTTATTGTAACTGCGATAAAAATCTGCATTCCGTTGTGATGATTTTTTAAAATATGCCTGAACACGCTCTATTACAGATATGTTAAATTTATCCGTTGTATTTATAGAATTTGTTTGCGAAACAATCATTTCAGTTTAAGGAAGCTGATGGAAAATTGTTGGAAATGTAGAATGGCATTAAATGTTTGTTATATGTACTTCAATATGTTGTGGCTATATTCGTAATAAATTTTGTTGAGTTTTGGTTAGCTAACTAAATGATATTGCTACTAGGTTTCTGCAAGGTAACGTTGCAAATACGAGGTCTTGTAATGTGCCAATTGCTCCACAAAACATGGAGAATAAATTCCAGAAAGATATTAAAAAACGTGCATGCTTTATCTTTCTTAATTAAAAAGAAATATTACATACACTATTTACATTATTCGGACTATTGTCCTCATTTTTGTTGCCATGTTTATCACAACGTTTCAGCCGTTGTACGCTCCGGCGTTCTTCAGGTGGTTGGAATGTCGAACTGAACCCTTTATTTCGCTCACTGGGGTAAACTGTTCTAGTTCCCCGTGCCATGTCTAATGGATGTCAGTTATCTCCTGTTAATTTCCCTCTCAAAGTTCTCCACCGCCTTAACCAGTTATTGAATTCACACTCTTTGGGTCCTGTCACTGGATCTAATTAACGCCTTTATCCACTGTGCCATGTGTCCTTGAAGTAGTGTACATAAATACCTCATCTCAGAAATATAGACAGAAATATTATACTTTGTATACATACTGTTACGCGAAAAAGTATTTTGATGTTATAATTGACCAGTGCGGAATTTTTCAGTTAAAGCACTTAGCAGAGTTACCATAACGTTGTGAGAAAGTCGGGGATGAGTGGTCAGTTGGGGTTAGGAATATAGTTGATTGTAACGTTACATAAAAAGTCACCACAATGTTACATACCCACCACGATAATAAAACATGTCTGCAACGTTGCAAGAACGTTCTGTGTTATATATCACTATCAGTAATACTAACACACTAACAGTGTTTTAAATATAACAAGAAGCTTTAAAAAAGACTCAAAGTTAAAGACAAAAAAAGGGGAAATAGAACTCTGCTTACTGTGACGTTCTTCGAAACTGTATTACCATTCCTTTTCGGAAATATCTAGCATTTTTTACCGCTCGATAAAACATGCTAGATGAAACGATGATTTTCCCTACAAAGGGATACGCAGGTTCGATCCCTCCCAGAGACCACATTTTCTTTACTAAGATTTCTCGAATGCGCAAGACGATAGACGTGATACACATTGTTTAATAAATAAAAATGGGGCGTCAATTTCAAATACGAAATGACCACTATAATAATGTTTGAAGTAATAACAATGTCGGATTGAAAATAAATACATTAATTATTATATATAATAAAAAATATATAGTTTTAAGGTATTCTGTATTTCTGGATAAAAGTGTTCAATATCAGGGATAGGGCGTGTGTAAATATAAAAGTGGACACTAAGGTCAATACAGAGTGGCGACAGTCAGTTTCATGCTTGAACTCGATTTTCAGTTATATATATATATATATACACACACATACAGGGTGTCCATAAAGTTCATGTGCACTTTAAAAAATTTATAACTTTATTTGTATTTGCGATAGAAATAATTTGTAAAAAGGATTAGAAAGAAGTAAATCTATATTTTTTAAGGTTTTATTGAAATTTTATTTAAGTTTCCACATGTCCTCCATCATTAGCAATACAAAGGGTAATACGATTTTGCAGTTCACGGAAAACGTTTGCCAACTGATTTACAGTAATGCCTGAAATCACATTAGTTATTTTAGCTATACTTAAAACTAGGTACATTAAAGTTTATAACATTTTTTACAGATTATTTCTATCACAAATACAAATAAAGTTATACATTTTTTAAAGTGCACACGAACTTTATGGACACCCTGTGTGTATACATATACATATATATATATATATATACTGTTTATATACTGTTTATACGTTATGTCTTAGATACAATTTATTTAAGTAAATGCTCTAGTTTTAATTAAACTCATTACATTTACCGGCCTGAATGTTCGAAAATTTTCGTAGAAAATATACGTTCTCCGACAGGAATCGAACCTGCATTCTGATGTGCTACAGGGAAGCGTCTGGTTAACAAAGTCCGAATTACTGTTTATAAACACACATGACAGTTTCCGGATAGGAATACAGGTTCGATTCCTGTCGGAGAACGCATATTTTCTACGAAAATTCTCGAACATCTCGGCCGGTAAATGTAATTAATTAAAAACAGAGCATTTACTTAAATAAATTCTATCTATAAAAATATTGTCGGACAAACTATATATATATATATATATATATATATATATATATATATATATATATATATATATATATCTGTATCTATAAATGACATTATTTTAGTGTGTCTGTGACCTTGTTACCTCATCTTGAGCAGACCGTTCGTCCGATTGGCATGAAAATTCACACACAGATCGGAAATTTACGGAATTCGTACTTGACGTTTTCGATTGTTCCTCCAATTTTGGAAAAAATCGATAAAACCGATAGGGGGTCGAATATTGATTCGAAAAAAATTCATTAGTTTTTCTGTGATAGTTTTCACAAATTACAAGTGATATCCACCAAACTCAGGTTGAGCAATTTCCTTACTTATAGTTTTGAGGTGCTGATCTTTGTTTTTAAAAATTGATATGAGTTATCTGAAAAATCGATAAAATCGATCACTTTGGGATATCTGATTCAAATCAAATGTAGCTGATTTTTGGCTCTGTTTTTCGCAAACTGCAAGGAATTTTCACGAAAATCATGTTGAGCATTAGATTTATCAACAGTTATTAGTTGCTGACCTTTTTCTTCAATATTGGTATCAATTATCGGAAAAATCGATAACATCATGCCACTTTTGACTTCCAATTCAAACTTAGTCAAGCTGATTTTTGGCTATATTTTTCGCAAATGGCGAAGAATTTCCACCAAAATTACGTTGAGCATTGTTTTTATCAACAGTTATGAGGTGCTGACATTCATTTTCGATATCGATATCAATTACTGGAAAAAATCGATACAATCGATCACTTTGGGACATCCGATTCAAGTCCAGTCTAGCTTATTTTTGGCTATATTTTTGCAAATGGCGAAGAATTTTCAGCAAAATTCCCGTTTAGCATAGTATTTACCGACAGTATTGAGGTGCTGACTTTCCTTTTCAATATCGGTTTCAATTATCGGATAAAAATCTTTTGTCTTCCCATTCAAATCGAGTTTACCTGAATTTGGTGATGTTTTTCGCAACTTGCTTGGGATTTTGATTAACTTTATCGGCTTTAGTCGTGACAATTAAAAACTTCTGCCCTGTGAGCTCCTTTGTGACCAACTAATACCCTGAGGGAAGTCGATACAATCATGTCTTCATCGAAATTTGCGAATACACCAATTAAACGTATGTTCAACTGGGACGTCTACACTACAGACTCTACAACTGATTGTTATTCACACACGCGTAACCATGTTTCACATCGCGGTATCTCATTGGTTGAATGCAGTACGCGGTCGCTGATTGGTGTTCGAGACCCTAGGACGCTCGCTAATTGGCGCAACCGATTGGCCAGATACTTCGCATTTGAACCTGCTGTGCACAGCTGTGAGACGAAGGTCTCACTTCTGCTCCTGTTACGCCGCCAACTGATCATTTCTCCTACTGCAAGTTGTTACTTACGTTTTTGTTTTCCGTTTGTCTGTTTAACTACATTTTTCCAACTACCATAAACAATTTATTCAGCTGTTTTACGTAAATACCTGCCTTCCCGATTCTGGCTCACGCTTTGCGATACCAAGTTAGACTTTGTACTCCTGGAATTGAGCAACCCTAATCAACCACTACTAGCATCACTTTTCCCCATGCCGCCATAGAGAGGGTACGTCTTAGCCTTCGGTCTGCAAGAGCGTCCGCCATGAGGGAAAGAAGGGCCCACGAGTCCTAGGAGCAGACTACAATGCGACTATCACAGGTCGCTCGCGCAGCGCCCTCACGTAGGCCTCGAAGTCACAAGAGGAGCATGCCACCTGCTTGGCTGGGAAAGCTGCCTACAGGGCTTCGTTGCGATCAAGGCTCAAGAATGCACAACAGTCGAGAATGAACGCACAGGCTGCAGCAACGGCCTCTGCGTCTCGGGCTTCCGAGACTCATCATCAAATGCTTCTTCGTAACGTAAGAAATGCTGCTGCCACTGTGAAATTAAGGGCAATAGAGACACTTGACCGCAGGCGCGCCCGTCAATCCAGGGACGCTGCTGCAACAGCTAGGGCTGCTGAGACACCGGTCCGTAGGTCTGTGCGAAATGCTACGGATACTGCCACCAGTGCCAGGTCGAGGGCAGCTGAAAAATTTGACCGTAGGCATGCCCGTCAATCCCGGGACACTGCTGCAACAGCGATTGCTAGGGCTGCTGAAACACTGCTCCGTAGGTCTGTGCGAAATGCTAGGAATGCTACCACCACTGCCAGGTCGAGGGAAGCTGAAACATTCGACCGTAGACGCGCCCGTCAATCCAGGGACGCTGCTGCAACAGCTAGGTCGAGGGCGTCCGAGACAGAGCTGCAGCGGGCAACCCACAACGCTGCAGCGACTTCTGCTGCCAGAAACTCCGAGGGCCCACAGACAAGGGCAAACAGACTTTCAAGGGCTGCTACAAATATGGCCGCTGTGCGCTTATCTCAAACTCCCCAAAGCTCGCCGCATGCGCCTCGACGGCGACATTCATCGCCTTGCGGCCGTCCGTACTATTACCTGTCTCAGTAGCTCTTTTTGGTCTTTTTGGGCTTTCAATTACGACCCCAACATTAACTTAACTACGCGTGACGACATCAATGTAGGGTCTATGACCTGCATTTGCCAATTCTGCAACGCCCGTAAATGGGCCGAGGAGCCTGCCGGTCTGTGCTGCTCCTCCGGCAAAATTCGACTGCCACCTCTGCATGAACCACATACCCCATTGAGGGGACTAATACCCAACTCCCATCCCGACTCCAACCACTTCCTTAAAACAATTAGGCAATAAAACAACTCCTTTCAAATGACCTCATTTGGGGCTCAGGTGGTTCGAGAAGAGGGTTGGATGCCCACTTTCAAAGTACAGGGGCAGCTATACCACCGAATAGGGTCTCTGCTGCATGAGGAGACCTTTACGCCTAAATTCCTTCAACTGTACTTTATTGCAGACTACAACCTACAGGCCGAAACCCGGATTGGTATTTTGCCGCCGCCGGGAAGAGTTTCTCGCAGGGGCGTCATACTACTATTCAGGCCATGCTTCACGAGGTTAACAGCTACATTCGCAGTTTCAAATATGCTTTGGAAAATGCTCCCTTTCCTTCCTTCAGCATTGTAATTGACGCCGACAAACGGCCTCATGAGTAACACGAACGCCGCTACAATGCTCCTGCATGCAACGAAGTGGCCGCTATTATACATGGTGAGCAAGACCACACTCGCGATATTGTCCTCAAATCAAGAGGCAGGGCTCTTCGCAGTTTTTCAGAGACCCATCGATCATATGACACATTGCAATACCCTCTACTTTTCCCTTATGGTGACGATGGCTACAACTTCGGCATTCCCCCTCATACTCCGGGTGGCAAACCTACAACGTCTTCCAAAGCCTTAACGTGCAAGGCCTTCTATTCATACCGTTTCCTGGTTAAACCTGCTTCATAGATGCAGGGATCTTTTCCACCGGTTTGCGGTTGACATGGCCGCTAAGATGGAATCGAAGAGGCTTTGTTTTATACGGAATCATCAGAAACAGCTGCGCTCAGACTCCTACGTACACTTACGCGACAGCCTTCGAAATGAAGTCAATCCCCGTGACGTAGGGAAGCTGTGCATTCTACCCTCTACGTACACTGGGATGTCGCGTTACATGCATGAACGCACGCAGGACGCTATGACATATGTTAGGCAATATGGACGGCCAGACTTATTTATAACGTTTACCTGCAATCCCAAATGGGTTGAGATAACGCGTGAACTCATTCGCGGACAGGATTACACTCACAGACATGACATTACGCCCGCGTATTCCCCTTAAAACTGGGAAAACTTACGGACTTAATAGTGAAGGCGCGAGCCCTACAGTGAAAACGCAACCACTATTTTACATTGCCAGAATTAAAAATCTTGACCGATTATGAACGGGTGGCAGTCTTCGGGTAAGCACGGAGCAGCAACACAGCAGCCACCTATTGCAACCGGTTGGCATTGAGCTCATTGATTTTGCTACCAGTGAGATTCCCGGCCTATCAGTTACCTCAACAACTGCGGATACGTGCATAAGTTCTATAATTCATACCCCAAAGCAATTTATCTGCATAAAACCTCAAGCAACGCCGGGCTTTACTGCTAGTATATATAATGTAAATACTGTAGTATATATATATATATATATATATATATATATATATATATATATATATAAGTTAATTAAGTATCAACCTTAGGGCCCAGATTACTATTAGGGGAGAAAAATCGTCGGTGTTGATCAAAAATTAAATTTTCTTTTTATATCATAATCTTTTGTCAGACGGGAAATCCTCACTTTCAAACCTAATAGAAAAAAAGTCATACGTTCGTCTTGTGTTGGTAGGAAAAATTGTCATTGAGAAAATAAGTAATATTTTTACTTATTTAATTTGTAATAAGTATTTTTAATTAAAATATTATTTATTTTATTGCTATAAATTAAACACAACTTTTATTTTACTAATGTAAATTGAAATAAATAAATAAAATGTATGACTTATTTTCTTGATGACATTTAATCCGACCCAAAGGCGGAGTTGTAACGTTTATTTCTAGCCTAAATACACCTTACGACTTTCCCTTAAAAGACTGTCATTTTAAATTCTGTAATAAAATGTTCTAGACTATATCTGTGAAGCATTATTCATTATTACAGTTTTGTTTTTTTCTTCTTCTTTTTCAGGTAAGCTCTCCTTTTTAAAAGTTCTTGTTTCTCCACCAAAATAAAGGACAAAGCTTGAAGATTATGATGTCTACCAGTTTTGGAGAATTCTTGATGATGAGTTCGAGAGCTAAGCAAGTGTTGAATGATTTTCTTTTTTTTTCTCTCTCTCATTTTCCCTGAACAAACAGAAGTATCTTATTAACTGTAATTTTAACCTTTGATATTCTGTTGACTAGGTATTATATCATTTTGATTTTCATTGAATAGACATACATACATTTAGTCAATTTATCCGGATCTTGTTATCGCGATTCTTCTGATGCCGTTCCAATTTCTTTTTTCTTATTTTTTTCTTATTCTTATTAATTTATCAAATTCTTCATGATATTGTCACAAAGTTCCTATCAGAAATTTCCGAATGTTGTTAGCTGACGTGCCGGGTTGGTATCACTCTTTAAAGTATTATTTCAAACATGGCGCTAAAAATAAAAGGTTTGTGAGAGGGGACTAAATCAGGTTTCAAATTGGGTGATAAAAGTTAAAGACTCCTGATTCTATGACTTTTTATCTGATCCTCCCAAACATTTAAGATTATCCGACTGTAAACATTTTTTGTTGTTGTTTAGATTTTATATATATATATATATATATATGCTTTTCGTTTGTACTTATTTTTGGAATGAGTCATGTAGACCTTTTATGCATATACAAAAGTTTTAGAAGTTAATATTTCTAAAAAGATTTTCTGATCTATTTTAAAAATTTAATAGCGGTAATGATTTTAGATATATGATGCAATAACATAGTCATCGATTAAGGTCAAAAAGATAAAATTAGTCTTCTGTTTAGTTCTCAGTTGCAGCAAAAGAAAGGAGTGCTGAAGCCCCTCAGTGTCCGTGGATGTATTTTATATGAGATCGTATCCATTCAGAAATAGAATAAAAAACACATAAAAAAAAACAATTACGAGGGATAGCCGAAAAGTAAGGTGCAAACATTTACTAATCTGTTTAGTATTATAGAAATAAAGTATTGCGCATAAATTACCGGCACTACTTCTCCACGTCTTCCCTATTTACATAGATGCATTTGTTCCATTCGATGCATGAACGCAGAAATGCACTCCTTAAAGAACATGGCATCAAACGATTGGCGTCATATTTGCATCTCTGCAACAACAGCGTTTACCTGTGTGGAACCGCTTACTGGATAAATGTTGTCCGAGAGTCCAAAACAGATGATAACCAGAAAGATCTAAAGTTGGTCCCTGTAAAAATTCAAAGTTCAGCACTCAACGAAAAAATTGCATGTAACTGTTTTCCTGGATGCAAAGGGCGTGCTGCTAGTGAACTGTAACGTAGTGAAACACTGGAATGACTGGGTGGCGGAGAGGTTTGCGTAAGGGTATCACCCTGCTGCCCGGCAACGTTATCTCAAACCCGACCAAACTGGCTAAAGAGTGGTTTCATCGATATGGTGTGGGAGGTTTTACCCCATCCACCGTATAGTATTTGAGGGGTCCCAAAAGATGTTAATCTGAAGAGGGGTATTTTTTTTTTCAGAATATAATCTTTTAGGAGGACATCCTGGAAGCGGTTCCACACTGTTGTTGTAGAAGTGGCTCCAATAGCTTCGAAGTGGGGATTTGTACTATCGTATACTTTTGGAGCAGGTGCATTAATTTGGATGGCGATAACGTTGAAAAGTAACATACTAATGCCGGTGACTTATTCACAATAGCTCCTTTGTATCATAATAAGCATGTTGGATTAATAAATGTTTGTACCTTATTTTTCGGACTTCTCCCGTGCAAGCGTTCTTTTTTTCCCTTTCTATATGAATAAATGCGAAATTGGAGCTCAATTCTCTCACGAATTCTGAGGTTAAAAGGTCCCCAATGCTACTTAATAGCAATTTGCACACTAACAGCTCAATCTCTGAGTTATATATTATCTACTTCTAGATGATATCACTTCTCAGGTTTAACTAATTTGCATATTGATTTTAAAAAAGTGTATTTCATTAATTAATTGTCCTTTATATTCGAGGATTGTTTTGATTTTCATATCAAAAATAGTGCTGTTTAGGAATATTGTCTTATATAGTGTAAAAAAAGTGTTTGAAATTTGCATTTTACTTGGCCTTCAACAAGTTGGCATCTATTTGTAAAACTTTATTTGGCTATAACAAGCATACCCCTACACCCGACCGATTAATTTCTTCTGTCTTTACAGTCATATTCTTTGAACAAATATATTGAACGTCCACAACCCCTTCAACATTTCATAAATAGTGAACATTAATCCCATAGAAAAACAACTAATTTTTCCGAGAAAAATTACCAGATAGCGAGCGGGAGAAGCCTGCTAGTTTAACATATGCACAGTACACACAAGCGTTGTCTTTTTACTGCGTATTCAATGATCTTTTTCATAGATTTTGGAACCAGTTTTATTTATGACCAATTTGTTGAAAGAATAGAGTGCATTTTTTTTCAGAATGAGTTCCGTATTTGTACTTCAGACTTTTCAGCAAAATTACTCATTGTCGTATATACTTTTATGTATCATATCAATTCAGGGCGTGGGTTATCATGGCTCTCCACAACTTCCTATACTTCGTATCTCTTAGCAGTGTTTGTCTTTTTATTATCCTTACCTCTCCTTGTTCTACCACCCATTTACACAAGCTCATTAGATAACTTAATTACTGTTCTCCTGTCTCCTTTGCCTTCAATAAATCCCGTGGGTATCAAATTTTCTATACCTTAATTTCTCATTATGTATCTCAAAAATTTCAGCTGCCCTTTCAGATTCTAAGTATGTGTCCTTGTTTCCATTTGCCTTAAGACTTCCTCTTTGAATACATGCTCCTTCCATGGCATTCTCAGCATTCGTCAATGGAATCACATCTCTAGCTTCACGTCTCTTCTTCATCTGTGAGGTGATTATACAACATTCACTGTTATATACAAGGTCGGACATTATGTAGCAATTCAGCACTATTTTCTTTGTTTCTGAGAGCATTTCCTTTCCTTTAATACTTTGCTTATTTTCTGAAAGGTAGGATTACGGCCGTGTCACGTTGAAACACCGGTTCTCATACGATCACCGAAGTTAAGCAACGTCGAAGCTGGTTTGTAACTCGATGGGTGAGCGCTTAGGAATACCAGCTACTATAAGCTTGGATGTGCACTTGGTGTAAATGATAACTGCTCGGAATTAGTATTCGGAAAATCGAGTTCTAATTGCCGTCGGGCTCGTTATAGTCACTTACGCTCAAATACCCTTGGGAAAGATATGAATCCACTTCTTCTCTCTCCAGCTATGGGTTAATTAGAAAGACTTGTTTCAGTAAAATCATTATTATCTCTAAAATATTTTACAATCTAAAAATGTTCTGGCTTTAAATAACCTTCAAAGGGTTGATAAGCCGTAAAAAAGTCAGTCAATTCCGAAAGGCATTTTTCGTTATTCCTGTGCACCTTTGGATTTTTCTGTCTGCAGATATTTAAATTTCTTCGCTGAGGTAATTGAAACTATATGGTTTCACTTCAGTTTATTTTAAAGTACTGTGTAACCCGGATATAGGAGACCCGGATATAAGAGAGATTTTCTCTGGTCCCAAATTAGAGCCATACTTACCTAAACAAAATAGACCAAACCCGGATATAAGATACTTCTTCTCCGGTCCCGACAACTCTCTTATATCCGGGTTACACTGTAGATTATGTCCTTGTATCTCATATGGTAACCATTTTTCTGATGCTGGAGATAGAAACCTTCTTCTTCCTCCTCTACGTGCCACGTCTCTTCAGGACATAGGTGATTATGGCTCTCCACAACTTTCTAATCACGTTTGGCTCCTAACAGTTGTTCTCCCTTTGCTAAAGTTCCCGCTCCGGTATCCATTCACACATGTTCGTCAAGCTGGCTGTCTTTCCCTATTTCTCTTCTCCTCAATATGCCCCACCTCGAGGGGGAGTTTTCCAAGCCCTCCTTCCTCATTATGTGTCCAAAGAATTTCAACTGTCCGTTCCTGATTGTAAGTGTTCCTTGCGTTGCCATTTTCTTCATGACTTCATTTTTGCTTAGACGCTCCGTCCCAGGAATTTTCAATATGCTTCTTTTTGGAGAACCACATTTCTGCTACTTCTAGTTTTTTTCCTACATAATAAATTATTGTGTTTATTGTTACACACATGGGATATTAACCATTCTGAAAAATATGTGAAGAAAAAGAAGTCAACGCTACCTGGGATGGCGCAAAACGGGGTGTAACGTATGTAAATTAATGAATGATGAAAAGAAAAGAACGGCTTTTCGGATTTAATTGGCTTTTCTCTTTTTAAGTATTAGTATCTAAAATTAGAAAATTAAAGACGTATTCATTAAACTAAAAAGCACTTGTAATTTTTTTATTATTATTATTTTTTTAATTTTCGATTTTCCCCCCACTAAAAAAATGAAGACCTAAAATTCACGTCAGTGAATACCGTGAACAATTAGGATCTACTTGGACTTCGCAGATTCCAGAATTTTATTTTATTTTGTTTTGTTTTTAAATTAAAAACAAAGACTTTTTTTTCAAAAGATTATTTTATTCTTCAATAATCCATTTCCTTCTGGAGGAACGGGCGTAATTCTTCATTTTAGTTCACCAGACATAACTCTTAGTGAATGTATGAGTACATTTTATTAAAAATTCAATATTAAATTCACAGTGACTCATTATTCAGGGCATGTTGTTTGTTAAAAGGAAGAAGAAAAGTGTAGTGACAGAGAAATTAAGGAATACTGGAAACGAGGGAGAGAAAGAAAGAATGAAAATAGAGTCAGAAAGAATGGACGGACAGAAGACGTAAAAAATGGGGTTCGGTCGGCGCGGGGAGTATTTTGTTTTAAAAAAAAAAACTAAGAGAAAATATTTTAAATAATGAAGGAAGTGAGAAGGAGCGTAAAATGAAGGAAAGGAAGATTTGGAGGAAAACAGAAAATAATGGGTAATGGGAGGAAAGAAAAAAAAGAAGAAATAAAAAACAGAAAGGAAGGAAGGAAGAAAAGAACAGACAGAAAAAGAGAAAAAGCAGAGAGAAAGAAAAAGAAAAAAGAAAAGAACACAAAGGAAAGACAGAAAGGAACAAAGAAAGGAAAGAAGAGAAAGAAAAAAAGAAAGGGGGAATAGCAGAAAGAAGGACAGGGAACAGAAAGAAAGAAACAAAAAGGAGTGAAAAAAAATGAATGAAACCAGAAATTAAAAAAAAAATGAAATGTCATTTTCTTTCTTTCTTTGTTAAAAAAAGAAAATGATAGAAAGAAAGAAAAAATAAACGAGAGAAAGGATCCAAAAGAAAAAGTACGAAATTTAAGAAAATCTATAAAGAAAACAAAAGAGGACAAAGAATAAGAATTTTAAAAAGTGACTAAAAAAAGTAGGTAATAAAAATTTGAAAGCAAAGGAAAAGTTGTGAAAAAAAACTATGAAAAAAAAAAAGAAGCAAAAACTGAGAATAATAAATGATGAAGTAAAGCAAATTATAAATAAAATGAAAGAAAACTACCCAATCGCTTTTGCATACCCCACCACCCTTCAACATCCACCCCACATTCACTGCTTGCCCCAATTTCTACCCCCATCCACCATCAGCTCAGTTGTTCGTTGGTTGTCGGCTTGTGTCTTATCATTTTAGTCAAGCCCAGCTGTGTACAGATTAAGTAGGTTTTTTATTTTATTTTCTTGAAAAAAAAACAAAAACAAAAAAAAAAACCCCTAAAAAATACTACTCTCCGATGCTTACCCACCCAACCCTACCCCACCGCTCACGAACTACAATTAAGGAATGGTGATAGTTGTAGCCCTAGTAGTGAATTAGGCAGTGAACTGGATTTTTGTTAAATTATTCATCGTAACTGTAAAAAGGGAACATTTTTGTCTGTCAAGGACCGTGTTTAAAGTCGGAAAGAAATAAAAAAAAGAAAAAAAAGAAAAAAAGGGACTAATGACTAAAAAAAGAAAATTAAATAAAAAAAAAGAAAAATTGTGTGAATGTGGGGTGGGGGGAGCAGTGAAAATTAAAAAAAAAATGTACACGGACAAATATAAAAGTAGATACAAACAAAATTCCATTGTGCAAAAGTAGAAAGAAACGGAGGAAGAAAGGATTTATGACTTAGACGTACGATGAACGTAAAAAAAATGTTGAATAAAAATTGAAGAAAAAAAAATTTAAAAAATAAATTTGAGATTCATTTTTTAAAAAAGTAAATTTTTAGTCCTGTCTCTCCCGTCAAAAGTCGGACGTGTAAAAATGGCAGTAGCGATGAAAGATTTATTTTTTCTTCCAGTAAAGGCATCACCAATCACCAGCACGTCTTTAGGTCCATAGTTGTTTTTTGTTTAAATACTTTTTAGATTTATTTTTTCTGAGTGGACGGCGGGCGAGTGGTTCAAGGGAAAGGGGTTATTTTTAAACTCGCCTTTAATATGTTTTTAGTATTGTGTTATAATAAAAAGACAGGTTAGTTGCGAAAAGACATTGTTTTGTATTTTCCTTCTGAGACAATAGTGTTCTCTTCATTTCCCCTTTCTGACAATGTCTGTTTTTGAGAGATTTGTTTTTTTTACACTAGTTTCTCGTTTCCATTTTCTCTAAAGGAAAAACCGAAATTTTCAAAACAGATCTCCAAAGTTGTTTTATTCTAATAAATTTATGGAAGCCGATTTTTTTAATAATAATGGGTAAAGTAATTAATAATAACAAAACAAAAGTCACTGAAACAAAGTAAGTTCAGTCGACCAATGATGACAATTCCAGAACAACGTTTATTAGCTTGGGATCAAAACTAAAACAAATGTTTCATCAAGAAAGATTTTCAAATTTTAAAAATCTTAGGTTTAGCTTTTGTTTTTGGAAGTACCTAGTGGATACACGTATGACTAGAGACGCCTTGTTTGTTTTTTTGTTTTTTAACTATGAATTACATCCACCGGCCTGTGTACTCAAGAGACTTGATAAAGAAAAATATAACCTCCGGCAGAGTTCACACCTGCGCCCACCTTTGGAGGGAAAACTACCTTCTGATCCGGTTTATTTTAGATCACTCTGTCACAGAAAGCTACCAACCCAATAAGCAGACTGAAATTTGACGAATCAGACGATGTTTTCCCATACAAAGGGGAACGCAGGTTCAAACACTGTCTGAGGGCGCACGTTTCTTTATTAAATTTTTGAAATGTACAACCTGGTAGTGTAATTTTGTACACCACTGTTTACAAAAAAGTGGGGGGGACAGGCTGTCTACTCAAACACGTGTATTCACTAATAATGTTTAAAAACAAAGTTATGATGAGAAATAACCTCAGGTTAAAAATAAAATCCAATGATCATTTAGAAGACATTTAATAATTGTCATCATTATTTTATCTTAAATCTGTCATCAGTCCTTTCTCTTAGTATTTATTTACTAATTCAGCTTTGTCCTATCCGAGGCTATCGGGGTAAAATGTATTGTAACAGGAATATCATATTGTGGTAGTCTCGCAAACGGAGCGGGTCTGCTTACTATGAAAATCAGCATTCCATTTGAAATCGTCGCGTTTAATGATCTTAATCCTCAAACAAGTTCTGACTGTGATGGCTAAAATTCGTCCCTTACATAGACCGGAAGGAAAAGAAGCATCACAAAACATCATCATCATCATTATTATTACTACAACAACAAAAATGAAATACAGAGAAGATATTCGCAACTTGTGTGTTTCTCAACGGACATAAGAGACTGTGTCAGGTTTTCTTCGTGAACTAGGAACATTTGTCTCAATAAGCAGCATTTACGCTTTTACGGTAACAAGAAAATTAGAATCCATGACCATATCCCAGCGGACAAAATCCCAGTCTCATAAGGACAAGGTTAATTAATAAGATAAGGTGTAAAGGCCATTCGTCTGTTATAATTAATAACATATACGAATTTAGGAAAATTCAGTAACAGAAGATTCAGTAATTTTGACAAGGTAGGAAAATTCGGTAACTATGAAATAAGAGTCAATTGAAAATTGATTTTAGGGCCGTTCTGGAGTAGGGATTTAGGGGCTAAGCCCCTTTCCCTATATTTTTAAATAACTGTAAAATCGTGGGGTCCAGATAAAACCCTACTACAACAATATCATGGCCGTACTTACAGAAGGTGGGTAGGCCCCCTTCCCGAATATTTAAAAAAAAAGTATTATTATGGGGGTCTAGATAAAACCCCACTACAACAATACCAGGGCTGTACTTTCTGGAGTAGGCTAAAATAAGTTTAAATAAGTAGTAACTAAAAAAATCATTGGTTCCAGTCCAGATAAAACCCCGCTGCAACAATACCAGGGCCGTACTTTCTGGATAGGGGGGTTTAAGGGCTAAGCCCCCTCCAGTATTTTAAAATAAATATTTTTTTAAAATAAGTATTTATTTAATTACTATAATCTGTTGTTTTCAAGCAAATAAAATCGATTTAAGTTAAAGTTAAGTTCTTGTATCTTCTTTTTAAATTATTGTTTTAATAAAAAAAGTAGTAAATAAATGAAGTTTTAGATATTTATTACTTATTTTTAAAAGAAGCCAGAACTATATAGCCTCATTTTTATTTTTTTTAAATATAGGGGGGTAGAACCCAAATCCCCACTCCAGAACGACTCAATATCAATTTACAATCGACTTTTATCTCAGACTTAACGAATTTTCCGACCTTGTCAAAATTACGAAATTTTCCGGGTACAATATATACATATATTCCTTGCCGTGCATTTGTTTCATGTGATCATTCATAATTATGTACACATTATTATTATTATTATTATTATTATTATTATGTCAATTTACCATTGGAGTGTATATATTGGATATTGTACATATAAGTGTGTATATTGCATATTATTATTGTCGTCTGAATTTAACATTGGATATTGTATATTTAAGATATAGGATATTGTCAATATAAGTGTATATATTAGATATTATTATTATCATTGTTATCTCAATTTGACATTGGAGTGTATATATTGGATATTGTACATATAAGGGTATATATATTGGATATTGTACATATAAGGGTATATATATTGGATATTGTACATATAAGGGTATATATATTGGATATTGTACATATAAGGGTATATATATTGGATATTGTACATATAAGGGTATATATATTGGATATTGTACATATAAGGGTATATATATTGGATATTGTACATATGAGGGTATATATATTGGATATTGTACATATAAGGGTATATATATTGGATATTGTACATATAAGGGTATATATATTGGATATTGTACATATAAGGGTATACATTAGATGTCATCATTATTATTGTCTCAGTTTGACATTAAAATTTGAATTAAAAGTTCCTTGAATTTTCAAAGTTTAATTTGTTTCTTTTTTTGCATATAGGACTATTATTTATGATTTTGTCCACTTTTGAGATGAGAGGCATGGTTTTTGTCCTGTTATCAGTTAACAAACATAAGTATATTGATTTTTGGATTTTTTAGTGGATAGAACCAAGAACTTTTCAGCGCACCTCGCATTTTATTCGGATAAATGTAACTTTTTTTTGTGACTTTTTTCTTGTCAAAATAGGGATTTTTTTCCTTTGATCTTTTCCCCCATGTGACTTCATTTCCGTTACTCATTTCATAATAGAATTGGAAACCTGTATTTACAATCAACATTTTTCTTCTCTTTGTCCTTAACCCTCTAAGCCTTGACCACCGCTTTACCGGTGGTAGAGAAAAATGCTCAGGTAGAAGGGTTAAAATTGTTCAGGAACGTATGGCTCAAAGGGTTGATATCAGAATTAAGTCATATATAACTATTACATGCTTTTCAAAGAGACACATGGAATAAAGTGTTGGTTAAAATATATCTGATTCACTGCCAGTTGAGATTTCAATCAATCAATGCTAGTGTTGTGATGTAATATTCTAGTTCAATAGAAAAAAGCGAAGAAGTGACACAAAGATAAACAGATGAAATCGTATCTCTTGATACGAGATATTCCCGAAGCATAGAAAGTGGAATAAGAACAAGAATATATAGCAATGGATTGAATAAAGAGTTCGCTTCAAAATTCCCAGAATGTTACAAAGTAGGAGAGAAAGCTGACGATATTTATTTTTTATTGTTATTTGATTGAGTCTATACGCATTTAATTGGTTCAAAAATAAGTAAATATGGGTCGTTTATATTTGAATCTATCAGAGGGTATACCCCAGACGAAGGGCGGAGTCTCGTCTCGGGAAACTGACTCCGTTTTTACGTGGTCTATAGGGAATTTTTGCCCGGGCCTACGGGCTCGGATACCTCACTTTAAACTCGGCCTTGTGCCACATCTTGCTGCGTGGGGCAGCGGGTAAATAATTATACTTGGTTCGAAAATGGATTAATATTTGTCATTCATATTTGAGTCAATAAACATTTACGTGGTTAGCGGATAGGGAAGTATTGGTTTTCTATATCTGAGTCAATACGCAATTACTTGGTTCGGGGCTAGGTAAATATTGGTCGTTTATATTTGCGCCTATAAGCATTTACTTGTATCGGGAATGGGTAAATATTAGTTGTTTATATTTGCGTCTGTAAACTTTTACATGTTTCGAGGATAGGCAAATATTGGTCTTCTATATTTGAGTTTATAAGTAATTAGCAAGTGTGTCGGAGTTAGCTCCTCCTCAGTTACTTAATCCTTCAACAGGGGTCTCTCTCCCTGGCTATAAATACTGGCTGACCCTTCGCCTCGATCTCTCTTTTCCAATTAGGCCTTGGGCCGCCATCTCGCGTGGAGGTGAGGTAAATCTCTCTAACAACAATACGTGACCTCTTACAGATACAGCGTTTCCCAAATTCTGGGAACACGCTAAGAACAATACACGTACATACGAACACTCACTACCACACACACATAATTTCTCCACACATACACTATGTAACTGTCCATGTCTTTGTTTAACTTGTTATTAATATATATTTGTTTACACATGTATATCGGTCTTGTTTGTTTTCTTTGTCTTCTTTGGGCTTAATTAAAGTCCAACATTCTCATGTAGCTGGACCGGCTAGCAGGAAATTTTAACCTTCTGATATCTCTTTACATCTTCACCCCACGGTCCACTACAAGTGTTTATTTTTGGGAGTACTCTTCTGCATAGTATATAGTTGCTTATTGTAATTCCCACTAACAGGGTAATGTGCCTTTGGTCTTTTATTGTATATATTGGTATGCCTTCAGCCAATATTGAATGAGACTCTTTATTCTAGCCTAGCGGATATACTATTGGTATCGTATGCTTTTTATCACATTATTGGAATATCAAACTTCTGTCTGCTTGCGTTGTCGCTCTGCTTAGATGTAAAAACAGGACTTTCACGGCCTTCAAATTAAAAAAAAGAAGTTCTGTTTGTTCTAAAATGTAGCCGAATGCAATTGCTATTTGGGGAAGGTTAGAGACTACAACGATCAAAACGTTATAGTAAAACAGCAAAACTCGTTCAAATGAATCAATGTATAATTTGTACCAGATATACGATCCGGTCGAAATAGACTATGTCATTAGTTATTTATTTCACGTTTGCATCCTCATTCTGATGGTTGTTGTGTTTTATTTATTTATTTGTGTGTGCGTATGTTTCTTTTGACAACATTTCGACTATTTACCCTCGGGTCTTCCTCAGGTCGCTGCCGTATCTGACATTCTACCGGAAATATTGACTAGAACAATTTATTATATACAGCTGTTTTCATCGCGTTTGGTGTCCTTCCTGGAGATATCAGATTTGCCTCTCGACAGGAAAAGTCTGAATTGTGTGAATGGATGGCAAATGATGCTTTTCCATCGTCAGAACATAAAGTAGAGTTGAGCAGAAATAAACGGCCAGTAAAAAGAAGAAATCACCCATACTATTATTTTCATTTTCAAGCGTATATAAATCGATCTTCTTTTATATGCCAAGCTGTGGGTGATCATGGCTTTCCTTCCTGTCCTTTGTTGCTCTACGTAACCGTTTACATTTTACCATCCCACTTTGTCTTTGTTTGGTCATCAATTAACACAAACTCCTTAAGCAGGTTACTCGCTGTTTCACCTTGCTTCTCTTGCGTTCACTATATCTTTGAGTATTAAAATCTTCATGTCTATATTTCTGAGATGAAGTATTATGTACACCATTTACACTGTGTGGATAAAGGCGTTGGTTAGATTCAGTGACAGGACCCAAAGAGTATTAGTTCAATACTCGGTTAAGGCAGTGGAGAACTTGGAGAGGAGAATTAACAGGAGATAACTGATATCCATTAAAGATGGCATGTGGAACTAGAACAGTCTACCCGAGTGTATGAAATAAAGGGTTTAGTTCGACATTCCAACCACCTGAAGAAGGCCGGAGCGTACAACGGCCAAAACGTTGTAATATGGCGACAGAGATGAGGACAATAATGTAAATAGTGTAAAATCTTCACGCATTCTTTCCTTGTTGTATGCCCCAGTATTTCCGGTTATCTTTTTCTGATTATAACTGTCAATTTCCTTGTATTTGCCTTAAAAAATCCTTGTTTCTTCAAATATTTTGTGCAAGGTAATTCCATTATTTAGCAGTAGGCTATAATTCTGTCACTTCACAGATTGGCAGCTAACCTCTCTTCTGATCTAGCACTAACTTTCCAGTGGGGTGGGGGGCTGGCTGGTTACATTCAATGCCTCAAAACCAAACTATTTATATCCCATCACCGCCGATCAGACCCCGAACTATCACCAGTCACGATGAACGGTCCCCTCAAGGAGGCACCGTGCCTTGAGAGAATATTGGACGTCAAACTCGCGCCCGATTTCAAGAGGAACTCTTATATGCGATCCATAGTTAAAGATGTAGGTAAAATGATCGGCCCCTGTACCAGTAAGTACCTGCCTCCTCATGCTATCCTCTACCTTTATAAGAGACAAATCAGGCAAAAAATGGTGTACTGTTGCCATATTTGGGCAGGAGCTGCCCGGTACTTATTTTCAAGTCTTAATAGACTTCAATAGCGTCTCTGACTCTTTATTGAATAATTATTTTCCACCCTCCAGCCTCTCTCTCACAGGTTGGTGAGTCGAGTCTGTCACCGCTCTATCGCTACTTCCATGGAAAGTGCTCGGATGAACTGCATTCCTTGGTTCCGCTAGCACTGAACTTTAGGACCTGCCATGCCACTTACATAGCAGCAAATCACCCACACCAGCGAGAAGGAAGTTCCACTCAAACAGCTTCTTTCCGCGAATCACTGCTCTGGTGAACAGTCTCCCAAGAGGATGTTTCCCCGATCACTACAATCTTAACCTGTTAAAGTCTATAGATAAACGTTATCTTCCCCTCCTATCCATATAAACTACCCCTTAATTACTTCGAGTGGCCCCGGGCCTTGTATAGGGTGAACCTTACTGTAAAAAAAGCCCCCAAAACTTAAAATCTATTTTTTCGTTTGTGAGGAGATTGCCCGGCATCCACAGCTATACAGGAGATTAAATATTACATAGCACTTCAACGCTATTTGTTTTAAAACCGTTTTCCTATTTCTTAATACTTGGCTTAGTTTATGGGAGGCATTTTTCCCTGTTCTTATGCACCTTATTTTTATGTTACACTTTTTGGTCGGCCCTGTGTGCATCAGATGAAGGTACAGGGTAGCGTAGCAAGTGGTATTTAGCTTAGATTGTATATAGGGTCACAAATAGTGCAGATAAAACTCGGTAGTTAATGTCATCTAGACTAGACTAACCATAACCTGAAAACGAGTCCCTCAGGTATAGCGTAACAGTTATTTGCACGGCGGATAACTTGAGAAAGGCATGAATCCTCTTTTCCTTGCATTGTGTCTTATCACCAGATACCTTGACAAAATGTTATATCAGATCATTGCAAAACATTCTCCCATGACTACATCACTTAACCCGACTGTAGAAACCCAAAAATTAACACCATAATCAACCTTCTTGACAGGGCCCAATCAGTTATATATATATATATATATATATATATATATATATATATATATATATATAGACTAGTTGCCTGACGATTGCACTAGCATGAAACAGACTGTCGCCTCTAAGTGTTGACTTCCATGTTCACTTTTATATTTACACACGCTCTATAAAGGCCTTGATAAAGGCAAATGTAAGGATTTTACTTTGCAACAAGTATTTATAAACACAAGTAAAAATGTCGTTAACTTTTCAGAAATTTTAAATTTAAGAACTTACAAATATACATAAGGCTAACTGAAAGTCAAGGTAAACTATGGAAGAGGCTAAGTGATGTAATTTAATGTCAAATAAACGAAAGCGAGTAAATGTTGTAATTGCTGATTTTTGTAAATAATTATTAGATATTTTATTTTAGATATTTAGAAATTAATTTATGTATTATATTTTAAATAATATAAGTTTACGAATTTAACTGTTTTCTTTAATTTATTTTTATCGTCATGTAAGCTGGCTTTGGAAGGGGGTATTTATTTTAGGAAAGGAGATATTTGAAAAGAAAAATCCGGAGTGTATATTTTATATTTTGGTAAGATCCGATGGCGTCGCTCTCATGAGATTTCTGTCTAAGTTACTTTTAAAAAAGTGCCACACATATATGGCAATTTTGTTGTATATTTTTTGTGGGGTATTTTTTAAGTTACACTGTCGAATTGTCTTACTAATTGGGGTTGTGTCTTAAATAGGATACCGTATCCATCTGGGATGAAAAGCTTGTGTCGCGTGGGTAAACGGAAATGGTGACTGATAAAGCGAGTAAGTGCTTTCAACAAAGAAGAGGGAGGATAATAGAGCTATTGTATTTGCCTCTGGGGGTCAGGGGCTCTTCGATTAAGGCGAGCGCACAATTTCAGCGAGTCACAAAAGAGAAAAGAAAAGTATAGAATAAAAAAATACCTTGAAAAACGTGAATGAAAGAATTAAAAAAAAAAAATGCTTGTCCGCAACAACTTATCAACTGGGTGAGTACACAGTTTACTGGCAGCTGGCGTCCCTGCGTGTATATCCCAAGTTGAACGCGTGTGGGTCTGTTTCTTTACCCACACATTGAAATCCACGCACACACACATAGATAGATAGATAGAACTACGTCTATGAAAGTAATAGCAAAACTTTAAAAAAAAGCCTTTAATAGATAATAACCATTGTGTTGGGGATATTCAAAATCATTACTGCTAACCCAAGACGCCTCAGCAATACCTCACGATATCACCACCTTCCGTTATCACAAAGATAAGTTTATGCAGATGTAGCCTATTTCCCATTTTCTCATATATTTCCTCCTTTGCGATAAGGCAGACCATGTCTAATTGCTGGACTTGCTGATAAAACATCGACATTCGTTTTTGAGACAAAATATATTCATTATACAATCAAGTCTCCGGCATTCGTCGTCTTGTAGATCTTCAAGCTTTTCTGTTTTTTTTTTTTTATGATCTCAGTCGACATTTTCACAAAAGAAAGTATTAATTTAATTAATGATTTGTGTCCCTTTTATTTAACCGCGTGCGCGTGAGATTGACCGTTTTCATGCAGGAAATATTAGGCATTCATTGACCGAAAAGTTTTTCAGGAAAATAGGCTTCTTAAGTTCACTAAATGTTATCGTTCTGAAATAAATCTGAATAAATTCAAATACAGATTTATATTAAAAATAGTTTTATTCATTATTATTTATTTTATTATTATTAATGAGACTAGACAGACTCAATTTACTTTTAATCCTTTTTACGATTCAGGAAGTATTTACTTTAACATGAACAAATTCAGAACAAAAGTTGTTTTTTTATTTAATATGTCGGACAACTCTGAGACTCCCAGGTTATGGAAAAAAGATTATCCTTGAATTAGGAATTTGGAAAATTCGAGTTCACACAAGTAAGTAGTTGTAAATGGCAATAGTAATAAAATAGTCTTTTTACTCAGTCGTGGAAATTCCCCTTTGTTCTTAGCTCAAAACAAGATACATAAACTCAATGAGAACAGACTAACACACACACACACACACACACACACACACACACACACACACACACACACACACACATATATATATATAATATAATACGAACTTACCTCGTTGAAAAACTAGCGATGATTTATGATTGCTGTACAACATTTAGAATTGTTTATGCACTTTGATTTTACTTGAGTATTTTTTTCTTTCTTTCTTTTTGTCGCGATCCATTGAAGGATCGGAGCCCACAGTTTGAAAAACTCTGTACGAGGCAACTCTGTGACCCCTGGTTTCACGGTTCAAGAAAATTATAATGCAAAAGAAAAAAAATCAGATTATCATTGAATTCGCTCCGTCGTAGATTACGCCACCTTCTGTGTATTATGAGCTGAAAGTGAGCATTCCCGTATTGTATATTTTTTTAACGCCATGATCATTCAGGGTGTAGGCAATTATGGCTCTCCACAGATTCTATTTATTATCTACGAATTGCCATGCCTTCCGAGGGAAATTTAAGGCACTTGTTTAGTATTTATTTAACACACAAGATTGATTCGTTTTCTACGACTTACTAACCCATTGGAGGTTATTTAAAGCCAGAAAATATTTTTAGTTTGTAAGAATTTGGTTTGGGATAATAATAGTTTACTGATAAAAATGTCTTACTAATTAACCTATAGCAGGAGGAGAAGAGGTGGATTTATACCTTTCCCAAAGGTATTTGCACGTAAGTGAATATAACGATTCTATTTCTTTATTATCTACGAATTGCCACGAGGGAAAAGATAGTGGAGTGGTTTCCCGTTGCCATATTCATGTTTTGTTTTGTTTTGTTTTTAAATTCAGAATAGTCCTTCTAGATTGGTTGTTTTTGTTTAGCGGCATATCAACACCTCTATGGGTTTTTTAATACTGAAATCTAAATATTTTGTACGCAATTTTATTTATTTTAGTGATGATAATGGTTTAGTGATACAACTCTTACTCATTAACTCATAGTTGAAGATAGAAGAGATAGGTTCATAGCTTTCCTAAGAGTATTTGCGTGTAAATGAATATAACGAACTCGACTGGAATTAGAACTCGGCTCTCCGTTTAACAATTCCGAGTCATTATCCATTACACCACCTGCACATCCTAGCTTACAGCACGTGTTATTCCCAAACAGTTACCTATCAAGGTAATGACCCAGCTCTACGTTGCTTAACTTCGGTGATCGTACAGGAACCGGTGTTTCAAGGTGATATAGGCGTAAGCCATTCCAAGCTGAAGAGACCAGTTAAGCCATTTCTTCTTCACACCACCACCCAACCCCACCTAGCCCAACTATTAGTTTAAAGGAAATTTATGGTAGATGGCGCCGTGTTGGCATGTAAACTAGGTTACACTTGTTATTCGTGTACATCTGTGGCTAGTCTGTCTTCAACGTTTAACGTGTGTAGTAGTCCGTTTAACATTGGCAGGATATTCATATCATGAGCAGGCAGATGTCATTTTTATATATGGCCGCGCAAATGGTAATGGACGCGAGCCTGCACGACTGTATCAGATTGCGTTTCCAGACATTGTCCTTGTTTTAGTTGGAGGAACCTGTCACCAAAAATTTGTAAAAGTTTTTTTGATACACCTTTGTGTGTGTGTGTGTGTGTGTGTGTGTGTGTGTGTGTTTACTATATTTTCTGTTTATACGTTATTTAATAGATAAAATTTATTTAAGTAAATGCTCTGTTTTTTTAAAAAAAATAAACAGTATTAATTACATTTATATTTAAAAAACAGACCATTTACTTGAATTATATGTATTAAAATATATTAAATAATTGTTGCACTTAATCCATTTCATTATATATATATATATATATAGCCTAAGATACAAACTACTAATTGGAGACATCAAAATCAGGCAAGTACAGAAATTTAAACATCTCTCGAGAATTATTAACAAAGGACGGAAATTGAGACACGAAAATGCGAAAGCGCATTAGAATAGCGAACGATGCCTTACAAAAACCAAGCAAAACATTAAGAAACACGAAAATTTCGTTATAATGAAAGAAAAGAGTGCCGAACTGTTAAGTAATAGAGGTCTCCCTATTTGGCAGTGAATTCTGGAAAGTTTCCTCACAGATGAAGAAGATGACATGAGGCAACAGAAATGTGGTTCTACAAGAAGATGCTGAGAATGCCATGGACAGAATATGTGAGCAACGTTAAGGACAATGGAAACAAAAAGTATATGAATACTTAGCATCAGAAAGAGTTAAAAATTTTTGGAGCGCATAACGGGGAAAGGGGGCTCCGAGAAGGGACATACGGAAATCAAGAGGAATTTAGTAAAGCAGCAAGTAATGTACCTCACGATCTTGTGTAAATGATTGGCAGAATAGGGTTCAGGAGAGACAGCAAAAAGAGAAACTTTTCTAAAAGTTACAAAGAACACAAAGTTGTGGAGAGCCATGATCGCTGTCGTTGTGAGAGGGTACGCCACTGAAGACGGAGAAGATTATGTAAATGTTTGACAGAATAGACTTTAGGAGAGACAGTCAAAACACAAATCTCAGTAAGAGATACATAGGATAGTAAGTCCTGGAGAGCCGTATTTGAATTCCAGTTGAGTTCGTTAACAGATCGCGACAGCTATTAGAGAGATGTGATTAAATATACATTAATGTATTAAAAAAATATTCAGTATTATTATTGTTTAGGTAATAAGCATTATAACTGTTGTAGCATACCTAAAGACGATAATGGGTATGTCCCCATTCACATAAATACAGTAGTAAATACTGTATGTTGGTCTTCAGTTTGAGATTCGTCTCCAGCGAAGCTAGTCGAACTCTCTGCTTTCGGGCCGAGAGAAACCCAGACGAGGCTATGCCGAAGGGCAGAGACTCGTCTGGGGTGGTAGACAGCTACCCGACCCCGTTTTTTACGGGGTATACGGGGAATTTTTGCCCGAGCCTACGGGCTCGGATACCCCACGTTAAATTTGGCCTTGTGCCACATATGACCGCGTGGGGCTGCTGGCAAATATCCTGCAGTTAGGGATTCGTCTCCAGCTGTGCTGATCAAACTCTCTGCCTTCGGGCGGAGAGGATCCCCAAATGAGGTTATGTCGAAGGGCAGAGTCTCGTCTCGGGAAACAGCTACCCGACCTCGTTTTTACGTCTACGGGGAATGTTTGGCCGAGCATACGGGCTCGGATACCCCACATTAAATTCGGCCTTGTTCCACATTTGACTACGTGGGGTGGTTGGTAGATATCCTGTCATTGGAGATTCATTGTGGAATTCACTTGACTCACTTCTAGCAGTTGACTACTTCTACTCGCCGCTGGCGAATCTTATATGTGTTTTTTTTTTGTCCTAAGTATTATCGTTCATCACCAACCTTCATGTGATTATTCTATTCAGTGGCCTTCCTTAGGTTACAACAATAATATGGCACAAATAGCTATATTGTGGGAAAAGGAATTTTCGACAATAAATACATTTTTTACGTATTTATGATGATTTTTTAACTTTTATAAAAAAATGAATTTCTTGTACATGTAATTATGGATAATATACATTAATTACTAATTTTTTCATTAATAACTATCTGTGCTCAGTTGTCGACAGCTATCTGAGAATGTGTTAAAATTTGGGAATAATGCAATAATAAAAATTTAAATTTAATCTCTCTGATATGTTTCGCGTTCTGTAAACTCACTTCCGCGCAAGTACTCTTTAGAAAAGTATGAATCTTTTCTCCTCAGTTACTGGTTAAATAATAGAGCATTATGGTCTCTTTAGCCTTGGTTGGCAAGTAGTCTAACAGGAGAACTCTCAATTAAAAATTTCTGACTGAATACATCACCAGTATTCTTGAGTATACTTGTCACTGGATTATGATAGGTGTCCAGGGAGTGATATGTGTTTGTTGAAATGGATATGTAACATTTTCATAAAGGTATACATCTATGAAATGGGTATGTAACATAAAAATATTGACATAAAAATATACATCTACAAGACCTCAGATATTTTGAAGTGCTTGTGTGGGTGTATACACAGGTACCATGTTAACAAATCAAGCACTGACATTTAAAAAGATGGGGAGCTAAGTATGATTTTCTACCTTAGGGTAAATAAAAGTACAATGTCCACAACACCCCCCAAAGAAAAAACCCATCTCATGATTTTCCAGTGTTTTTTCTACAGTGGCAAATAAGAATCATAGGAAGAAGACAATGTCCTTTCTCATTTTTGATAAAGCAAATTGGAAAGAGAGAAAAGAAAATGTCTTTTTTCTATTAAAATTATGGATCAATGTCCTTTTCTGTTACGTCTTGGAATACCTTGCCGCTTCTTCAGCGCTTGGGAACCACTGGTTTTAGTTACGGTTTTATCCGCATACGTCAAATCTGTTACATCCTGGGGGTGGGGGAATATTAAATTTTTTGGGTATAGATATATATGTATGTATGTATGTATGTATGTATGTATGTATGTGTGGATGGATGGATGGATGGGTGCACAAGTGGTGTAACAACAGCTCAGAATACAGAATCAGCGTGCAGAGTTTGAATTCCAGTCAAGTTCATTACATTCACTTTCACATAAATACCCTTGCGAAAGACATGAATCGATCTTTTCTCTCCCTAGCTATGGGTTAAATAGGCCGACTCTGAAATTAAAATTACCTGAGTCTGAAGCATGTCATCTTGAGCAGTCTTATCCCTGGATCTTTGTAGTTGATGTTGCGAGAGTGGCATTCATGTCGTACTAGTGTCTATCTATCATTGTTATAATCACCCACATCAAGAAGTAAGTATTGAATGAAAATAAATAATAAATGGAACATGCAGTGGAGTTTCTAAAATCGAAGAATGAAATGCGACTCCCAGTTTTCGTGACGTCGTAGTCGCAACGGGCCCGAGAGAAGGAAACAAATATATGTAGACCTCAGCAGATAATTTACTGTCTCTTCTCCTCCTTCTCTCTTCTTTTTTTAAGGACCGAACTCGGGGTTATACCTCCTTTCTTTGCTGAGAAGAGCGATGACTGCAGCAGGGAAAGCTCCTCCGATGTGATTCCTACAAAGGACCGTAAATCACTAACATGCACATGCGGAGCTGTCGACCCAAACACTTGTGTTGTTAGATGAAGTGAACTGAGCTAGCCCGAGAATTATTACCGTCTGACGAAGATAAGGTCAATATCAGTAATTCTTTTCCTGATAGAAAGCATTGGACAAAGTGGTTGGGGAAAGCGGGTGGAGATAGACAAAAAAAAATGTAAAGAAGACAAACAAATCCGGTCGTTTTCCCGTTGGGGGTAAGAGAAAAATAGTAGGGGTAAAAGGAGTTTAGGAATAAAGTGGGGTAAAAACGGGCGAAATATGTCCTTAAGAAAAAAAAATAGACACGGAAATTCTCAAATTACATAGGTAATAATTACAATTTCCACCATAGCTGTATCCGAGGTCGTGCTGAAAAGTTATCGGCTCGACCCACTTCCGAAAATTTGACTAAATATCAAATTTTTTTTTGTTTTTTTTTTTAAATCTCTTCTTGATCTGCCTGAGAACTTGTCATACTCCTTGGTATAGAGAATTTCTTGGGAAGGAGCCAGTTTATTACTAACAAAATAAAAGCGATCCCCCACTTTATATCCAGCTGAATGTTATGTTACTACAAGGAAGTGCTGAAAAGTTATCAACCTGTCTCATTTCGTAAAATTGGATCAAAAGATCACGCGAAAGAAATTTTCTTTCGAATCCTTTCTTGGCCGGGTCGAGAACTTTATTTTTTTAATAATTGGACTACGGACAAATCTCTCGTCCTCTCTTTGAACAGGAATAGAGTTTTATCTCTTGTTTCCTGTTTAGGATTGGTTTTCCGTTTTTTTCTAAAATCTACTCATTCTCTTTCACTCTCAGTAACCACTTGTATCTTAATGGCATTGTCGCATCGCTTGGGATGAATTATTAAAAAAAGTGTCGCATTTGCTCGTTTTTTTTTTTTGTATTTTTTTTAACTTAGAGTCTGTATGTTATTCTGTTTGTTTTTCTGCACGATCGTTAGTTTTTGTTATACCTAGGATAAGTGTCCAATTCTTGACACTTTTGAGCTGGACCCTCTTACGCTTTCTGGCTTGGAAACCTACATGATAATATGAAGCGGTGAGTAGTGTTTGCTTCATGTCAAAAGCAACATTAATAAGATGCAACAAAGCAAAAATAAGAATAGTGAAAATCAACAATGATAGGGTAGAGTAAAATTGTATCGTTACAGTTTTCGAGAGTAAATTTAAGCGATCAGTCTAGACGAAATTTTAAGGGCGATTAATATTCCTAAAAACATAACGTTTTAATTATATAACAATAGTTTGGATCAAGAAAGGTCAATTAACCGGTGTTTTGCCGATCATTCCAATAAACCATCAAATAAATAGTGTTTAATATTTTTTTTTATAAAAACACAAGAACAAAAGAAAATGTATCAATACAATTTCAATATATTTAGGTTTTATTTCAAACCGCTTGTTAAAACAATAACCATTGCCGAAGATGGAAGGTAGTTGAAAAATAGCGGTGTCAACGGAAAAAAACGTCCTTTTGACCCTCTGTTTTTTGCAGACACGAAAATGCAAGTTTGACATTCATTTTTTTTCTACCTATGTCTATATTTACCGTGTTTTTTTTTTTTTCAACTTACTCACGAGTTAATGTTCCGTCCGATTTCAGCTCGTGACATCGGAAGACAGAAAATCAACCAGTCACATTAAGTGCTAATAGTTTTAAATAAAGTTAATAATGCTTGTTACGTGTGAATATTAAATTTGCTGAAATTTTTCAAATGTATATTCAGTTTATACTTTATACATCCCTGTCTTTGTCTACCATATCTATGCCACAGTTCATTGTTGTTCTTTTTTTACTTTATTTTTTCTCCTTCCTTCCTTCCCGCCCAATCTCTTACCTCCAGCTGCTCCTCTAGTCATGTCGCATCTTTAGCCAGGTGTTGTTATTTACACAGCGTCTATTGTGATCCGTGGATGGTTTAATGAATAGCGGATCGGAGTGAGAAATCGGAGAGAAGAGATCGAATTCCACTCGGGTTCATTGCATTAACCTACCCTTGGTATGAATCTATCTCATTCCCCAGCAGCTATGGGTTAAATATTAGGACTTTTATCTGGAAAATAATAATTGATATTCTCAAAAAATTGTAAATGCGATATTTTGACAATCCAATATGTTTCGACTTTAAGTAACTCACAAAGTGTTGGTAAACCATAAAAAACAAATGAATCAATCAGCTGTACTAAATATAAGTGCTGTCTGAAATAGTCATGCCTGTGGGAATTTTTAATTTAGAAAATAAGTGTGCCGGTTTAAATAAACGTTCGTCGGAAATTTTTAATGTAAGTTTAATAAGGATGGATCGAAATAATTCTGCTGCTGAGAAATTTATTTGATAATGAATTATGTGCCGTGCCAAATAAGCGTCATGGCAGATTGGGGGAATTCGACGAAACAGTTTAATCGGATAGGCACTTGTATTTGGTACACAGGAGTATAACAACACGTACTCAGATGCAAATGCACATCCCCACTACACACACACACACACACACATATATATAAGTAAGAATTAGAATAAAATAAAGATAAGTTGCAAAAGTAAATATTATAGATAAATACTAAAGAAAACTAATGTAGATAGAAACTGCGATATATAGGGGGTCGTTAAATATATAGAGGGAAAGAATATATAGATTGATATATAGTTTACATATAATATTACATTTCATATTATATATATGATATATAGGTTTCATATTATATATATGATATATAGGTTTCATATTATATATATGATATATAGGTTTCATATTATATATATGATATATAGGTTTCATATTAATATTATATGTAAGTTTCATATTATATATAATATATAAGTTGATATATAAACTGCGATATGTAGGGGGTGGTTGTTAAATCTTCCATGATATCACGGCGAACCGCACAAACTAACAGAAGTATGATTTTGTCAATTTCAGTGTGAGATACGAAAAGAATTCTTCTTCTTAGATCAACTGTCAACATTGATATAACAAGAGCATTTAGGATAAGATACGCGGCGCTAATGAGAAAAGTAGACAAATATGTGAATGTATGGGCAGTATAACGGTTATCAGGATCGAAAATGTAATCAGCGAACCGAATTCATCTTCCAGACTAATCTTTTGCACTCATTTTGCACATTTGCCCCTGGGAATGGCTTGAGTTTCCCACTTCTCCGCATCCAAACCATGGCACAAATATCAAGCCAGAATGGCCACTCTAGCCTTGTATGGCAGGTTAAGATTAGGCCCATTTCAAAACTATGGAGAAGGCAACGGGAAATCACTCCACTATTTTCCCAAGAAGTCATAGCAATCCACGGATAATAAAGAAAGTGAAGCTGTGGAAAGCTATGATCGCCTACGTCCCGAACGGGCGTTATTACGAAAAGAAAAAGAAATTGTGGAGAGCCATGATCGCCTTACATACTGAACGTATATGGCATTACAAAAAGAAAAGGATGCCATGATCGTCTGCGTCTCGAACGGGCATGGTATTAAGAAGAGGATGGGGGGAGAGAGAGTGTGAGAGTGAATGAATGAATGAATGAATTCCTACATCTGTAAGTGTAGAAAAATGTCTGAACGTCTTTTAGCTATTTTTTCTAACACTGTCGGCGGGGCTCGAAATATACCGACTACTTTCCCTGTTGAGGTGTACTCCCAAAGGGACCACTTACAAGCTAGATGCATATAAACTGGGGTATGAACGACGAATGTTTACCTATAGACTCAAGTATGTGCGTTCAATGTTTGCTCAAATATAATAATAATAAAGTTAACGAATGGCCAAGCAGAGGTTGAAATGTCGTTAAATCTACAAACAAAAAAATGGTCAGTGTGCTTTGTTATTTTGGTGATTTATAGCCTTGCATTCGGTATTTGACATGGAATAGGATTTCACATACGTTTCTCACGTCTGCTGCCGGTTAACATTAATTGAGAATTGTAAACACAAATATTCCACACTAAAACAATAAGTCGTCTCTCGACCTGGTTCCTTCTGCTATACTTATTTGCCGTTTTCTTTTAGGTGTTTTTTTTATCCAGTCGAAAGCCGATAACGTCCCATGTTTAATTATTTAATTTTTGTTACATAGTCTGGTACAAGGCTGAAGTAGAAGAGTATCGAGTGCGGATCTAAGTCATAATACGGGCGAATGATATGCGAGATCTGTTCGCTAAACTTTGTTCTTAGATCATACAATCTATCAATACCATATTCAATTTTATTGTTTAGATTTTGTTGTTTATATCCGTTGATAAATCAATACACTTTCCTGATGAAAACATGACTTGATGTGTTTCAAAAGCGTCTCCAGTCACAGTGAGATAGTTTAGGACAACTGTGTCTTATTTTGGTGACATGAACCAATGCCAACCAAAATGACGAATGACGATATGTCGGGTATACCGATTCAATGACGTCATTTCTGGGTTGTTATCTGAGAGGAAAAGATGATGTTATGTTACCTGTAATTAATAATAAAGTCATTAAGATGGTGTCAGTTGGCTTCTTTTGGTAAAAAGCATTGACAGCTGTTATTGTTAAGGTTTTAAAAGCTGATCGTCTCAATACGTGAATCAGAGTATAAATGTCCATGTGTTCACTTTGCATTAGAAAAGAAAAGAAAAAAGTCTTACCCTTTGCTTTCGTCTTAAATTACAAAACAATAGAATATTTTTTTTTCGGTTCTTTTTTTTTTCTTTTTATACATGTTTGTTCCAATATTTTTTCGGGGAAAAAATGTTTAATAAAGAAAACATACTTCTTTAAACAGTTTCGTTGTTTTCTCTTCAGCACTTGGTTAAATTATCAAATACTTACTAATACTCCTCACTTGAGTCTCGGGCACGTTTTATTTCCCAATCATATAGACTCAACATGTCAGACGGTACTTGAAGGTTCATGTCAAACTGAATCATGTGTGACTTAGATTCATTTTTCCCTGATGTCACAAATAAATTGAAATGCAGTGTAATTAATACTTTTGTATTTCGAGAATTAACTCAATTTGTTCTGTTTTTTTGTCCTCTTTCTACTCGTTGTCTTTCGATCGACCTGCTCCAATTTGTTGTTGCTGATGTTGGATGGTACACTACAGCTGGAACCATCTTGAAGCCATGAGCAGTATATTTGATCTTCTAATTAAATTATTCTTTTATAAGGGGCATTTTGGATGAGAAGGTTGCAGCGATTAAAAGAAAGAGCAAAGTGAAAGAAATAAGGAGAGAAGAAGAAAAAAGTTAAAACAAGAATAGAAAATGAAGAAGAAAGTAAAGAAAGAAAGGAATGAAAGAAGGATGTATGATTAAGAAGCAAGAAAGACTTAAGAAACTAGAAGCGTTTCTAGAAAATAAAAGGAAGAGAAACAAAAGAAATCAAGGGAATAACGAAGGAGAGAATAAGAAAAATGAATGAAAGCAGAAAGAAAGAAACAAACAAAAGAGGTGTGAATCAAACGAGAAGAAGAATAAAAAAAGGAAACAAAAACTCGTGGTACAGTCAAAAAGAAAAAAAAATACTAGAATGAAAAAGGAAGCAAAACAAAGAGAAATATAAAAGAAAAAATGGAATGAAAAGAATCGAAAAATAACAGAAGGAAATAAAGCTTTAAAATATAAGAATAAAAATTCACAAATAGACCAAAAATAAGAAAAATAGTAGGCAAAATGCGAAAATAAGTAAGAAAAAAATTAGAATAATTAAGAAAGGAAAGAAGTAGAAAATGGAAGAAAGTGAAATTTGAAAATACTATAAAGAAACGAAAAAGATGGCATGAAGATTAAAATTAATAGACCCCCCCCCCAAAAAAAAATAATTAAAAAAAAAACCCAGAAGAGTAAAGGAATATAAAAAAAGAAAAAGAAGGCTGTAAAATTATAATAAAGAATGAAAGTGAAAGCTTCGAACAAATGATTAAGAAATAACGAAAGAATACAAAAAAAAAAAAAAATGAGAATATGCAAAAACACCCCCCAAAAAACAAAGCGGAAAGAACGAGCATAAGAAGAAAAACTGGATGAAATAAATAAAGATTAAATTGAAGAGTGAAGATAGAAAGAAAGAAAGAATAATAAATTGAAATAATAAAAAAAAATGACATGTAAAAAAGTAAGCAAAAAAGGAAAGAGAAAGAAAAAGAATGTGAAAAAAAAAGACAGACATAATATTAAGAGAAAGGAAGGAAATAAGGAAACTGTCACAAAACTGAAAGAAAAGGAACTGTCAACAGGGAGAAAACTAGAATGAATGAGTGTCGTCGTTTTGAGACTGTGGTTGGGTTTGTGGCAGAGGAAATAATGATGATGGCGGTCGATCTCTGAGGAAATAGAATTGGTTAACAACGACTTAACAAATGATGATCGGCTTTATCTATGAAGACCTCTGCGTCATAGCGAATATTAATCCAAAGTGATTTGCTTCTGTTTCGTCCAAATCTCCCAACCTCTAGCCCTACTGTCATCTTCTCGCCCGGATTTTCTCATCGTCTGCTATCTTTTCTTCCCGCCATTGTCTTGGCGGGTTTTCGCTTATATTTCAATTTCTGTTCTGCCTGCTTCTCCTCTGCGAAATCTTTTGCTTATGTTTGCTTAAAAAATAGAGAAAGATGGACGCGAGTAGGGGTGAAGGACTGCATAGGAAATAAAAGAAAAAGAAATATAAAAAACAGATCTGTTTTTCCTCAAACAATTATTTAATCAACTTTGTTTTACTCTTAAATATTTCTTCTGTTCCACTGCCTCTTTTGGCAGACCTCGCAGTCTTTCGAAATCGCTCAAAAGTATTCTTGTGTACCAAATACACGTTCCGGGACGATTAAATTATTTCCTTCAATACTTCCCCTCCAACGGCTCGGTGCTTCTTTGGGTCAGCACGCTTATTATTTGACAAATAATTTTCTTCGCAACACAATTATTTTTGTCCACGTTTCAGTTATGTGCCATGCGTAGTACTCGCCTAGGCGATCATGTATCTTTCGATATATGACTGACGAGGCATATTTTTTCCCGCAGTAGGTTGGCATTTATTTCTGCGGTAGATCAGTTGCCATCCAAGGCTATAGAACCCGGTCTGTCCTGCTATTTACCTATAGCTGGGGGGGGGGAGAAGAGGATTCATACCTTTCCCAAGGGTATTAGCACGTAAGTGAATGTAATTGACTCGATTTGAATTCGAACTTGGCTCTCCCGAGTCACGTTTATTGAAGTTACATCAAAATTTATTTAAACCAGCACGTTTATTTTATAAACTGAAATATTTCCACAGCACAGCACTTGTATTTAGTACAAAAGAGTAATATATATATATATATATATATATATATATATATATATATATATATATATATATATATAAGAGAGAGAGTTTGATTGATGTTATATTTAACATGTAGACATTGAGGTCAACACCAAGCAGCATGAAACATTGTTAGTGTTGACTTCACTGTCCACTTTTATATTTTACATTTACAAACGCTTTATGTCTGATATGGAACAGTTTAACCCATAAATATACCATAAGTTAAAATTATATATATATAAACATTGAAATCAACACTCAGAGGCGACAGGCTGTTTCATGCTAGACTCAATCGTCAGGCGGACTGTCGCCTCTGAGTGTTGACTTCAATGTTCACTTTTATATTTATATTTACATACGCCCTGTCTCTGATATTGAACACTTTATCCCATAAATATAGCACACCTTAAAACTATATTTCTTCATATACATATATATATATATATAACTTTAACGTTATTTTTAGTGGATACAGGATACTTGTATTTGAGTAGACGCTCCGTTTATTTATTAAACAGTATATTTATTTTCGTCTAGCAGCCTGAATATTAGAGAAGTCTTATTAGATATAAAATATGCGATCTCCGTCAGAATTTGAATCGGCGTCCCCCTAGGGAAAACCGTCATTAGATCAGATGTGCTACAGAGGGCGTCGATTACCAAGAAAAATTGAATAGTGCCTTTAAACACAGATTTTTTTCTGACTCTTCAAACAGACATATCGACTCAGTTTCGCAACCTAACGTAAAAAAGCAATTTGTGAAGAAAGTAATGGATTTATTTATTTATTAATTCGACAGATTTTTATTACGTAACATTTAAGTAATAAAAATCTGTCGGATTAATAAATGAAAAAAAAATTTCCTTTCTTCACAAATTGCTTTATTTACGTTAGGATACGAAACTGAGCAGATATTTGATCTATATTTCATCGTAACACACACACACATACACACACATAGCTGACTTGAAAAGGCACATAGACATTTTCCTTTAGGATCCTTACATCAATTATTATTCACAAGGAAACAGTCGGTATAAATGAGACGAGACAAGGGACAATGTTCACGAAAAAGCAAAATAGTAAAAGTGGAGAAGAAGTTTAGGAACACAGTTAAAAACAATAAGTAAATGTTCCTCGTGAGTATTAAAAAGGAAAAATGTTATTCACATCCTCCAATTAAACGTAATGAGCGAATAAAATGCTCTTTTGCTTACACTGGCCTGGTTTGTCAACCGCCTCAAGAATCTTTAAATGGTGAGCCGACCGGGCCCTGTGTAGAATAGTGAAAAAATCGTCTTTATACTTACCAGCACAGTCAGGGTTGTCTAACAGGTACTGGCCTATCCTTTTCAAGTCACTATATTTGATCTGTGGTATCAAAAGTCTTATATATATATATATATATATATATATATATATATATATATAATATAAAGTAACTGTCGCCTCTAAGTGTTGACTTCTATGTTCACTTTTATATTTACACACGCTCTATCTCTGATATTGAGCACTTTATCCCATAAATATAGTACATTTAAAACTATATTTCTTATATATATATATATATAATCTTACAAAGATAAAAAGCTGAGAGGAACACTACCATGCTTTCGACCGGCGAGTTCTCGTCAGGTGGTAAGAAAAAGGACTGAGTAAACCACCTGACGAGACATTGATGATCGAAACCGCAGCAGTCTTCCGGTCAGCATATTATCTTTTTAAGATATTAAATCGGTCTACAGGTCCGAATGTTTTCTTTCTTGAAATTGAGCACTTTTTTTAACGTTTACGATTTTAACAAATATTTTAGTGTTTGTTTATTTTAAATATATATATATATATATATATATATATATATATATATATATATATATATATCCGATGCAATGAGAACGAAAGTAATATATAAATTCTAATGTTCACAGCATTAATCCAAAAGAGGGCTCGATGCCGATAGTAGAGCGATAATTATTATAATTTTATTATATAGACAAAAACAGTTTACTCACTACATCATTTTCGGTTCTTACACGTCGAGGTGCACTTTAAATGCACCGAATCGAAGTTTCATCTTTGTAGTGAGTAAACTGTTTTTGTCTGTATGATAAAATTATAATATATATATATATATATATATATATATATATATATATATATATATATGTGTGTGTGTGTGTTAAAATATTTTTGACTCGACACATTTTCCAAAATCTGACCTGATGACAAAAGCTTTTATTTTTTTTTTTTTGTGGATTAGAGATTAGTCAGAGAATTTTTCAATACACCAACGTATGTAAGATCTCAAATGAAATTCATTAAAGAATATGGATAGAAAATTACGCAATAATTTGTTAAAAAAACAAACAAAAAAAAAACAGATTTTAGACGCCGCTTTTAAAAAAACTCATTACAACTCAAAGGTTTTAAGCCTTTTCTGTCTTCATATAAAAGCTTAGGCTTTTAAAATCGAATGAAGTTATTCCCGTTTAATGATAGGCACAATATAGATTTTTATTTTTATTATTAGTTTTAACCGAAAATATAATAAAACAATCTTTCAGAATTACATTGAAGCAACCTCTGATTTTCTACTGGGTTTTGTCAAAAAAAAAAAAAATCTATTTAAAAATAGATTTACATGAGAACCGAATTTTTACTGTCTGCAAAATGAATCCGAAGGTTGCAGCCGATTTTTAATTGTTCTGCCTCTTTCAAATGAGTTAGGCTTTTTGAATAGGATAAAAATCATTAGTAATTCACAATACATATTTTTTTCAAATTTTGTCTTTATGAATGTATTTAAGGTTTATTTATTCCTGCCTAGTTGGGTTGAAAGAACCTTTTTTTTAACAAATGCATTTAAATATTCTGTTCTTCAGGCGGAGTTTACTTAAATCAAAAATATTCAGCATTAAAAAAATCAGAATTTTAAAAATAGCAAAAGCATTTTCTGTTGTCAACATTGTTATTCAAATGTTTCAAATAGTCTTCTAATTGTCTGGCTATCTTTAGATAGATTATGCTTTTTGAATTGGATAATATGATTAACGATTCAAAATATGTATTTTTTCCTGCATGTTGTTTCCCACTATTAACGTCATATTTATTTAAAGAGGCTAAAAAAAAAGAAAAAAAAAAGATTATAAATCTTTATCGGATTCCTTTTTCAATGTTTTCTTTTCTGACGATAACAACCCTGAAAAAAATCTAAATGTAGTTTGCTTTATAAACAGAAAAAAAGAACCTAAATTTAGGTAATTATGAATTCTATTTCTACTAATTTTTATTCTCATATTTCGAATGCATAATTAAAAGCTTATTTACAATTAGGTTATTCGAAATTTAATGATAAATATTCGTATTTTTCAACTCTGAGTGATCATTTTTTGCTCTCTCTTTAAAAAAAAAAACTATTTTGAACATAAGAACAAGAGTTATGTCCCTTGATGCTGATTTCTTTTTCTGAATGGTTTAAGCGAACAAGGCTTTCTAGCCTTGAAACACTTTAGGAGGTTAAAGAACTTTTTCAAAACTTGTTGTGTAATTTCAAATCGGCAAAATGGCCGATAATTTCAATTTACACCAATATTAAGAAAGTAGATATAAGTCCAGTTACACTTGAGTCGACGTTTGTCCGGTTTGCAAATAGATACTATTTGACTTTATTATATACGAGTTTTCGAGTATCCACCCAAAAGATCGCTCTTTTTCATGGGGGTCTGAATCCTCTGCAAGGAATGTAGTTAGTGTATGGACCCCCATCCGCGTCTTTCTTCAGTAAATGAACGCAGCAGACAAGGTTGAAATTTGAATTCGGCTCGCAGATACCGCATTTTGCAATTATCAGCTTTACGCACATCCTATTTGTGGAGATTAGAGGAACCTAAATACTTTTACTAAGGCACAGATACCCAATACCAGTTATTCATAGTGTTTTTTTTTCAGTTGATAAAATACAAGAGCCACCACTAAAATCAATTTCATTCAAACCTGTCAAGTGCATTTTTAATATTTGTACCTTTTTCCGCCTACGAAATTCAGGTGTGACTTTTCAAATATTCATAGATAATATTTTTTCTTCAGATCGACTGTGACTTTATATATTTGGAGGATGTCTTAAATTTTGTTTTTATTTATGTTCTTCTTAATACAAGGCTCAAGAGCTACTCAAGGTAGAGGGTTACTGCGTGTATTTAGCGTAAAGACAAGCGTTATGAGTATAGAGCTGAAGTAAACTTTAGAAAGAACCGGAAACCCAATTTTAAACAGGAAACAAGTGATAAACCTCTACTTCTGTTCAAAAGACCGACAAGGGTGTGAACCGAACGATAGACGAACCGATCTGCTCTTATTGTTTTCTCAGACATGAACGCGGAATCTTTATACTTGTCTTTCTGATCTCAGTTCTTACATAGGCTCTGCTTCCATACTTCTTCAAATGTCAGCATTCATTTTCCGCACCCCCTGCAAACTCCGACAAGTTTACAGAGATTCCTTACTGATGCTCCCCCCTCTTCTTAAATGTAGTCATTTTCTGCATGTTGGAGATGGAATGTTTCTTTGGGAAAAGAGGGGATATGATTAGATAATCATTTTTTGACATTTTTTTTCCCAAAAATAATTTTAACAAACTTCGGCATTCAGTCTGTATACCGTGCAGTGAATGGTGGCTAATCTCGTCACATATGAAAAGACTTGAGACAACATAAATGTGGTTTTGCCAAAATATGCTGAGAATACCATGGACTGAGCATGTGAGTAATGACAAAGTTTAAGGAAAATGGCTTGGAATATTTGACACTCATAGGACATAGAAGGTAAGAAGGACAAAAGGAAATCAGAATGTAACCTACTTAAAGAGCTTGTGTAAATGGATAACAGAACAGGGATTCAGAGGGATAGTGAATTGGTAATGGTAACATTAGCTGTTTCCTTATAAGGAAACAATTAGTATCCATTGACCAACAGCCAGTGCTACTGATGGTTGATATTCATAAAACCTTTCTCTTAAAACAATTTTCTTTAGGAAAATAGGTTTCTCGGGTCTAGTAAATATTTATTGCATTTTCAGTATTAATGAAGATTTTCGGCCTCATCGTTTATTCAAAGTTTTCTCTTCGAGTTACATGTGTTATTCATCTTAGATGTTTTTGCTGTTTGAAGTGTTCAAGTGATGTCGTTTCTGTTATTTGGTACAGATCTTTGTAATTCTGTAGCCCCAGTTCATGAAGCTATTTAAGTGCATGACTTATTCTTAGATTAATGTTTTAGTTTTGTAGCAACTTGTACAGCCTATTCTATGTCTAATGTCCTATACTAAATTTGTTATAACTGAACCATGCACCAAAGTATTTGAAGAGTATTATAGCTATAAATTTCGCATCCTGGATCTTTATGAATGTGTAATGACCATTTCTTTATAAGGAAACATTCAGCATTCACTGGCCGAGCAGCCAATATCACTGTCGGTTGAATAAATTAATAAATATGATCTGAAACAAATGTTGTCATGTCGGTGGGACCGAGAATATTTTGTCTTCACTCTCGGCAGAAGGGTAAGTTCTCCTCGCCAGTAAAGGGGGTATCTACCAAGTAAATACTTACAGACTCAAATATAAACAACCAATATTTTAACGACCTCCGAACCAAGTAAATACTGATAGACTCAAATATAATAATAAAGAAGACTGATTTCAGTTTTGAATAACTCCTCAAGAGTTGATATATCGTAAAAGCAGCCAACCTAACTAACCCTGAAACAAAAGTTAACGTAGAAAATAGGTAAGATGTTACGATTTGTAGCGTACAGGGGACGAAAGACAACAGGAGATACGTCCTTGTCGATGATAGTGTTATCGATGATGGCACATTATGCTTAATACTAGCAAATAAAACTGTTGGTGTCAATCTTTAGAAATGATTATTTATTGCTATATATACAACAATTTTCACACAAGGCCGGGTGGGGAGGGGAACTAGAGTAAGGCTGGTAAACACTTTCTATCCTAGACCTAACAATCAGATTCATGACCCATTCATCTGTTGCAATTTGCTCATTCACTACAAGAACGCATCCATCACAATTTTATCCTACATATATCAAAATACCACAAGGAACCTACAAAAAAAAGCCATGGCATAAAAAACTGCATTATGTACAAATAGTTCAAATGTCTCTTTCTTTCTTGTTTTTTCCCTTTTTCTTATAAAAATATAATAATCATGGGGAGAGGATGAACCCCAAAACAAAACTAAAATATAACAAAACATTCAAACTAAACATTGTACCAGAGAAGAGAATCGGGGAAACACACACACACACACACATATATTTTTTTTTATTGAAATTGGAGTTGATCTGAGTAGCGAAATTAGATCAGAGCATTTTTGTTGACTGATGGGAAATCTGATTTAGGGCAGGAGTTGTACCCATTTGGAATTGGGTCAATTAGAAAGACAATGAAAAAATGGTCGCAATAATTTTTATCGGTTAAAATTATAAATAGAATTCACATGATTTTGGTTGAAAGTAGCCAGAACTCGTGATAATTGCGTGCGAAGTAGTAGGACCAAGGGTCGATTATGACCAGCCAGGTTTATCTATATAAACGCGTAGTTATGCTAAAAAAAGTGGTAGTTTTTGGCTTGTCTGTCTTCGAGTGCAGTCGAGCTGGGTGGAGAGATGTCGGAGATTGAAAGTGAGCCGAGTTGAATTGAAGGCTCGAAGAAGTACGAAAGTGACGTCAGAGATTGGAACAAAACGCCCGGTAACATGTGCTGTTGATATAAGAACGTAGAAGCGAATTACTCCTCCAACATCTAAGACTACTACTGCTACCATTATTACTACCACTGGGAACGGAAACGTCGAACAAGCCACCTCTTTCCTTTAACGAAATTACACGAAGTATTTTCTTTTGTTTTGTTGATCATCGTTCATATACGAGAGACTGGAGATAATTCTTGGAGAGGAAGTAGAGAGAAATTGGGCCGAGCAAGACGAATTATTATCTCCATCTCCTTGCAGACGGAAGAGGCAGACGGAAGAGAGAGACAGTGGAGAGTCGATTTGGAGACTCAAGGGGGAGAGGAAGTGACGTCAGAGATCGGAACGAAGCGTCCGTTAACATGTACTGTTGATATAAGTACCGCTGCTTCTGCTACCACGAAGATTACTACTACCGTTACTACTGCCGAGGCGGAACGCAACTATAAATTTTAAGCCGCGCACAGAAATCTTTATCTCTCCATCGCAAGAGTCATATATCGTTCTGAGACGATTTAACAAGTTAATCACAACCCACACTCTCTCTCTCTAGAATCCAGTGTATGAGTTTTTACGTCAAATACTTTTCTTTTCTGTAACCCGTTTCTTTTCTATACTATTCTTTTCTGCTATATAAAAGACATTAACAATTCAACCATTGAATAGTTGTTTGTCCGGCTTTCTGCAGATATATATATTTATTTTTTTTGGTGCATTCTAAATTTCTTAGCACAAACTCTCCAGCCGTGTCTACATCTTCAGTCGACCGTGAATGGATGAACATCACTTCTGCTTTCTGGATCAAACCAAACACAACGTCGACAGGAAGCAGGATTAAACCAGTGGACTGGTCGAATGATCTACGGATGCTCAGGGGACCTACGGCGACTCCCTTAAGTTCGGTTAAGACCGAGTAGACACCTCAACCTAGTGAATAAGACGTCGGAGGTTGAGGGGCCGGGGCGAAAGTGTTAGAACATGACAAATGTTAGTAGAAGCCATCTACCCGACGAAAAAAAAGACGGTCGGTGTATTCTGCCTATAGACTGAATCAAGAAGCACACTAACGGCGTGGGAAGGATGAAAATAAATGAAGGGTGGGAAAATCAAAGGTTGGCCCAGTTGAGATGGAAAAGAGAGGCCAAAAAACAAACTGGGAGGTTTCTTAACATGAATCATAACAAAAAAGAATGCTGGAAATGACACTTACATTAACTAGGTAGATAAAGAAAGTCTATCTTAACCAGGGGAGGGTTCGTCAGGAAACCGCCCCGTTGCGTTTTAGGGGGCTTAAAAAAGAAAATCACGGCTGGACCTATTCACTCGAACCAAGCTGGCTACTTTCACTCATCTTTCGTTGAAATCTATCGATAGCAAACGCTTTCTATCAGTTCAAATTCACAAAGAATCCGACTAGATCCTGATAGGAATAGCGTTCGTATCGCAAGATTCCCTCCATTCGCGACGTCCACACCACCATTCTTGCCACGGCTAGCAACGTGAGAAACACCATTCGTTTCAACCCATAATACGGGGGAGACGCATTATCACATGCGCATGCGTGATCAATGGACACGAGATATTCGGGATCGATACGAGCCGTCAACTTACCGACATAGTTCCAGAACGGGCTCACCTGAGGACAATGGTAGAAGGCGTACGAAGCCATTTTCTCTAGACCAAGATAACACCGATGACAGTTGGGCAAATCCACCCAACCCCACCTCTGAAGGTAACGTCATTGAGAGATAGCATGTTCCGAATCAATCGCCAGGTAAGCGAAAACTGAGGGTTGCTGAAGTAATCTGCCGCTGTCGCTCAAGACCAGAAAGAGCACAATTTGGACGTCTACAAGCCGAGCCGCCCAGAGAGAGGATACTTCGCGACCACCTCCGCTAATTCCCGATACTCCTAAATTGTGAAAGGTCACTAGACCGAGGAATGATCATCAATGGCGTTCAACACTCACCGAGGAATCTCGACTGATGCCGGGGCTTACGATGGCGTTTAGTCCTCGAAACGGGAGGAGTGATAGTAAGGCTATGGAAAGCGTCCCTAACACTCTTCAAGATCGAGTTCTCTGTCAACACGCGGCATAGGAAAGCCAACTTCGATGCATGTCGATGACTCGTCAAGTGTGGCATTCTCAGCCCCCCCCCCGGACACGGACGTTGAGCATGGACCTCTCTGCAGACTTGATGCTTGCGGCCACTCCACAAGAGGGAGGAGAGCAAGCACTCGAGTATCTTCTTTCGGTTCTTGTAGAGAGGGCATACAGACAACCGGTAAAGGATCAGAGAAAAGACGCACGTGGCCACACGCCCTACCCATCAAAGACAACCGCCTTAACCTTACTCTTCACAGTCAACCACCTTCGTATCCAAGTTCTGTCCGCTGCTCCAACCTTTGCCTGTACTTCCGACCAGTTCTTCAGCTGGAGACCGGCTCCGAACAACACTCCAATAATGTGGACCGATCCGTCATTTCAGCTAAAGCACTCCAAACACGACATCTTTTCAGGCATCTAATGACAAGTCGGAAGACTTATTGCTGTTAATCTTGGCCCCCGTGACTTCTGTACCACCTCAATGTTGCTGCGACACGACACAAAAATGGATACGTCATAGGCATACTCGGAAACCTGGCTCGAGCCTCACCATGGGCAGTGATTCCACGTAGGGCTGGACTGCACGCCCTGTCCCTTGGTCGGCGAAGGTGGGGCTCCAATGTCAAAGCATAAAGTAGGGGCGACAGCGGACAACCCAGACAAACGGACCGTGACAGCTCAAAAGCGTGCGACCGCTTTCCGTTCATCTGCACCACAGCACTCTGGGAGCGGTACAGGAGGCAGATCCACTTTCAGAAGTCGGGTTTGAATCCAGCCGCCTGCAGGACAGCAGCCAGGTATTGATGGTTCACTCTATTGAATACCTTGGACTGATCCAACTTGATCAGCGCAGCTTCCTCGTCGTCTTCAACACTTTCTAGGATCGTGCGGATCTGATGCAGGTTATTCTGAATTGTTCGTCCCTTCACAGCACAGGTCTGCTCGGGTCCGAACAGAATCTCGGCAACTGACTGCAAACGCTCCTTCAGGATCTAATCCCAAATCTTTAACTCTGTGTTTAGCAGAGTTATGGGCCGGCAGTTGTCTAAATACCGCCCACTATCCTTGTCCTTTCTCAACAGCGTGATCGCATCCCTGGAGATCTTGTTGGGAACGGACCCCCTACCAAAACCAGTTGTTGAACATGACAGTCAAAATCGTCACAAAGATGTGCGACAGACTCAAGTATAATTCGTAGGGCAGACCAAATCCCGGAGACTTGCTGCTGCCGACACTCTTCAATGACAAGTAAACTTCACCTTCTGTGATCTCACCCTCCGGAGTATCGACCTCTCGGATATAATGATCGGAACCTCGACGGATCTTTTCCTTGCGCAATCCTGCGCCCATGTTCACGGCTTCATTAGACATCTTGTTTAATCTATGTCTAACTACTTGACCCTGGTAGCGCTCGCTAGCCGCACGCTCTAGAGCATGCCTAGCTAAACCTATCTCTAGGGAATCCGTTTCAGCCTCTGCCCGGGACAGACTATCCTTGAGAGTTTTCACCTTTTTAGCCTCATCTAGGACGAGTCGTTGCCTATATTCAGCGGTGAAAGACCTGCCCGGGACAGACTATCCTTGAGAGTTTTCACCTTTTTAGCCTCATCTAGGACGAGTCGTTGCCTATATTCAGCGGTGAAAGACCTAATGTTAACTGTAAGCCTCTTCCACCACTTATTCCCAATAGCCTCCCCAACTAGTTCCCGCAGCACTAATCAAGTTGCCGGAAGTCCTGCCTATCCAGTAAAAACAGATTGAACCTCCAGTGTCCAGCCATTCTAGGCCTAGCACCTAACGCCATATAGGCATAGACAAATGTATGGTCTAAATAGCCTAACTAGTAGGACAATACAGAAAATCTAGATCGGTTCTTTTCACTAACATTGTATCCAGGTAACTGGCTACCCGAGTAGACGTCCACTTAAGAGCCCATGTCCACATATCCCGCTTCGGTTGATCGACCCGGTATCTATCGACGAGACCAAACGCGATCAGATCAACCGATCTCACGACCTCCCGCTAGCACTTTGCCCCTTGTCTATTTTGGGGTCTGGGATGGCATTCCAGTCCCCCATTAAGACTAAGCGCAACGAATCCACAAGGAATGGCTCCAACCGACAGAAAAAGAAGATACGCTTCATCTGGTCGTTGGACGTATACACCGTAACGATCCGAAATGAACTACTCTTCACGGCAATATCGGCCCTATCAATCCCACACCGCATCGACATGGACAAGGTCCACCTTCGAACCCAGGGTACCTTTAACCAGCAAGGAAACACTTCTAGCCATCTGGTCTCCGTATCCTGAATAGACAACAAAGTCGCTAGACAGTACACGAGCATCAACATCGCAAACAAAGTATGTCTCCTGGATCATGGAGCAGGCGGGCTATCTTACTCCGATTCTTCAGTACCCCGCATTCAAACTGGCTAGCTTGATGAACATGTTTTAAAAACTTTTTCAACCTGAACTTATCAATAGTCAGGAATCAAATAACATAAAAAGTACTTATAAATACTATGACCGTCCTAGATATGACGATAAACTTCATCAGGCAGCAATGCCTCTGATCGGGACTTTTTGAGGAGCATGGAACCACCGCTTAATTGCTGTTGTTCCCAGGTCCACCATGACTTGGGGTGGTAGCATCTGTTAGGGTCTCAGCTACTCCCCCTCCAAGACTGGGGCCAAAACTCTATGAATATATAAAAATACCGTTCTGTAGTAGAAGTACCAGAAATGTATTTTCATAGTAAAGAAGTTATTTATATCTGTCTCACATTTTCTAAACACGTGAAACGAGAGGTAGACCTCACGCTATATTAGCACCAAAAATATTACTAGCAATCAATCAATCAATCAATCAGTCAGTTTTGTACCATGCGTGATACACACTGAGACGATCATGTATCTTTCAATACATGACTGAGGAGGCAGTTATTTTCCCGCAGTAGGTTGTCATTTCTTTCTGCAGTAGACAAGTTGCCATCCAAGGCTATAGAACCCGGTTTGTCCTGCTATTTACCCATAGCTGGAGGGCGAAGATGAGGATTCATACTGTATTAGCACGTAAGTGAATGTAATGGATTCGAGTGGAATTTGAACTCGGCTCTCCAATTCCACAATCCGAGCCGCTATCCATTATTCCACCGTGCCTCCTATTACTAGCAAAATATTACCATATTTTTATATATAAAAAAGATAGTTCCAACAATGCATCTTTGTAAACGAAATTATTAATTCTCCCAAGAAAATTAAATTTCAGCATTAAATGACCCATAAACGGTTGATATACCATTAAACAAACAAAACAAACATAAATATCATTTGACAGAAACTATGGATTAAGAGTCTTTTAGAATTTAACTAAATAAATGTCTTAAACTTTAAGTTATTTATCTCAAGTTAAATAAATTTCTTGTACCTATCACTAAGTGAATAAAAAGTTCTGAAATGCACATGTGAATTTATGTTAAATTAATGGAAGAAATTTTTTTTCAGATATTTTTCTTCCTTTCAATTCCATATTTTCGATTTCCCATTGCATCTTTGGTAACCTTGAAGAATCTGCTTGCAAAGCAGTCGTATAATGATGCCAAAGAAAACCGGTTAAACACATAAGATCAAAGAAAAACATCAAAATCACAACGTTGTCCGTGAAATCTGGTTAAATTCCATATTACCATGTCTACTACTTCTTTTTTTTTTTTTTTAGAATTCAACCCTGAGCTGGAAAAATATAAAAATACCAGAGGCTAAAATAAAACTTTAATTGATTAAAAACAGAGAGAGAAAAGTATAAAGATCTAGTATCGATATTGAATAAGCGACTTCATTGCCACGTGGGAAACAAACACGAAAAATCCACAGCAAAAACGAAAAAAAATTTTTTTTTCATTTCTTATTTGATTTTATTGTCAATTCTTTTTCCAAATAAAATATTTAAAAATATTATTTAAATTTAGTGAGCTGCTTACAGGGTTTTTCTGAAAGTTTTTTCATATGACTTCTGTTCAATTCTTAAATAGTAATATTGATATGTAATCTAATTTAGTGTTGGTCGCTAATCTTTTTTTTTTTAATTAACTTTTCCTCTCAAGTACCTATGAAGGAGTAATGCTTGAAAAGTCTATTTTGCTAACAACTATACCTTATGTTTTCTTAAAGTTAACAGTTAACCCATTCTTACCTCTTTTTTCACTTTACTGCAAGAGTTCTTTCATTTTTCTTGAGTTTTCCATCACAACACTGCCATATGTATATCTTCTGTCGTTCAGGATTGGTAGAACTTCCAGTGTTTTTAAAAATCGTCTCTCGATGTTAAGTACACCCAGTGAGAAAAACATCCCTGTCGTACTCCTCTTTCTATTGTGTATTTACTGAAGTCGTTTTAAGAATAAATAGTTTTTATCTCAATTTTCCTGTGTATATTCTCTTTAGGTCGCATTCAAACTTCTCAAACAATTCGGTCACTTAGACTGTTGTATGTACAAAGGATGTCCGAAAAGTAATTAAAAAATCATTTACTCATTCAACATGTTTAATAATATACAAAAAACATGTTGCATATTTTACCAGCACTATTATGCTGTATTTTCACATTGGTAAACGAACGCATTAATATCCTACGTGGAGATATTAGCTTGTTCGGAAAATAATCTCTGATTTTAGAATCAATATTTATTCCTGAGTTAATGTATTTAAATAATGTTTAAATGCCTCAAAACAGGAATATTGAACATCTATATATTTCTGCCATCGAGTCAAAAGGTTATTTATGCTTTTACCTTACAACCCCAAAGATTTGGACACCAAGAAATCTTTAAATGTACTTTCTGTATCTCCTTGGCAATTTTTTTTTTTTTTTTTTGCTTCAAGATTTGTCAAGATGGTTGAAAAAGTGGTAGTCGGTGGGCGATAGATCAGGTGAATATGGTGGATGCAGCAAAGAGTCATATCTGAAGTCGGTGAGCTTCTGTAGTGTCATCCTGGCAACATGTGACCGAGCATTGCCACGAAGTAGAATTGGAATTCGTAAATTAACAAGTGCTGATCGCATTTTGCTTAACTGATGTGCATTTCATCCAGTTACCGGCAGTAAACTTCGGTAGTGATGCTCTGGTTAAATTCTAAAAAACTGTAATGGATAACGCCAATGGCTGACCACTAGACAGTCACCGTAATCCTTTGTTACTGCAACTTCGGCTTTCCAAATTGTTTTGGGTGTTTCGTCATGATTAAGCCACTGATCCGATTGTTTACAATTATTATAAAGGGTGAATTGCTGATCAAAAGTCATTATTCGATCTAGAAATTGATCATTTTTAAATGCAGTATCGAACACACTTCAAAACATCGAACTCATGTGGAAACTATTTATTGAATTTCATCACATTGCCGATTTTCTTGAGACGATCCGATATTGTTGAAATGCTGACAGCCATTAACTGAGACACAGTGTTTTTCTAACACTTTGGCGTAGGTTTTGTTTGACGAGTGTTTTCAGATGTTGATTATCAATTGCAAATGGACGTCTTCTGCCACCTTGAGCTTCAAGACTCGTATCCCCACTGCGGAATTTCAGAAACCAGCACTTTACTGTACGATCATATTTGGATCCTTCACTCCAGGTTCTGTTAATATTGGCATCAGTTTGAGAAGCATTATAACCAAACTTGAACTCATGAAAAGAAAAAGCATTTCTTTTTTTATCATGTTCAAGATGACGGTTATATAATATTTTAAGTTAAATTCTGAAAGCAATTGATATAAAATTAACAAATGGTACACTTTAATCATTAGGAATGAGTAATATATTTTTGTGCCACTATTATAATAATATATTAGAAGACAAAAAGTGTATTCTAAAATCGGGCATTATTTTCTGAATAAACAAATAGTAAACTCAAGCGACCGGAGCCAACTTTGCACCTTTGCAATAAAAACATCATCTGTGTGGACCTTTATCTGAATAAATATCGTTTGCGGGCTCCAGACAGATGATGATATGAAGAGCTAATTCAGAAAGCTTTACAGTGGATGCGCTAAAAGATCCCAGACATCAGACACACCCTAACGGTGTTGTTCGGATCTCTTTCAAGAACAGCACAAAGTTGATATCAGTTTCATCGTTGACGACTGAAAATAGAATTTTTTAGGGGTCGGTGACAATGGATGCTTCCACTCATGAAATCCACCACTGTCTCTCGTCTAACAGGAAAAACCCAAGTCTCATCATATGCCCCAGAAAGTCCTCAACAGCGATTTTATACCGTCACAATAACTAAAAGCAAATGGCTATGCTCTGAAACGCGTATTCTTCAGTCAGTTGCTTTGAGACTTAAAACTGGAGTGCCTCATTTTTTGGATAATGGTTAGCGTGGCTCATCTGGTTGACCATTACGAGTAAGCAGTGCGGTGGATCTGACTGGGTGACCCATACAAAATTCGACAAAGGTTGACATGTAAAAGCAACCAACCTAATTTGAAATGCTAAGCCATTTTAAGATGAAAATATACATCTATAAAAACAAACATACATACACATTTACATGTAAAGGCTTTGCTGTAAATAAATTGTAGTTTGAAATTTTACAACAATTATTGACATTTCGTAATCTTAACCAAATTCGGAATTTTTTCTCTCTCTTATTAACCCTCTTTGTCCACTGTTTTATGGTTGCAGCCATGTTTGTTCTGATGTCACATATGCATGCGCTCAAGGCAGTTCTGGCTCTTACAAGAAGTATCATGTACCCCCTGTGGTTACCACAGTGTTTTAATTTCGGTCGATTTATTCCTATCTGTACATTAAGTTTTTAATAGCCTTCATTAAGAAAAGGATTATTTTCTTAAGCAGCTTTTCCAGGTTTGAGAAAACGTTCAAATATATATTAAAATGATTTCTAATACTATTTTTGCATTTCAGTTTGTCCCATGCAATAATAATATTTTATTTCACTATACGTATGTATCTGAGAATTAGAAATCATTTGAACTTAAATTTGAGCAAAATATCCTATATTTCTGTTTGGCAAATCTATCAATTTAAAATAGATGTCCTAATTAACCTTCGGTTCGTTTCACCTCTGGAGAATATAGTGTTCAGGCATACGTGTTGCATTAACACACTATATTATCTCCTATTTAAATTAATATTAAAATGATTTCTAATAATATTTTTTGTATATAAGTTTGTTTCATGCAGTAATATTATTTTATTTCACTCTACGTATGTATATGAAAAGATATGAATTTAGATTTGAACAGAATGTCCTATATTCCCGTCAGTCGCAAGTAGATCTATATAAGATCTCTTCAGGGCGTGGGTTACTATGGCTCTCCACAACACCCTATACCTCTTGGCCCTGAGCAGCGTTCACCTTTTGCAAAGCCTAGACAACCACGTTCCATCATGCATTACCACAAGCTAGTCAGGTAGGTGGTCTGCTGCCTTCCCCTATCTCTCATGCTCTCGATATGCCCTGTGGGAGTTAAATTTTCCAAACCATCTTTCCTCATTATATAATTTCAGCTGTCTCTTTTTGTTACCATTTTCTTTCGGGCTTTCTCGTTGCTTTCGTGCTTCATCCATGAAATTCCCAGAACCACATTTCTTTTGACTCCAGTTACTCTTCAATATTGGGAAGACTGTCCAGCATTCACTGACATACAAGAGGATTGATATCTCGTAACAATTTAGTACTCTTTTCTTTGTATCTAACGAAATTCTCCTGTTTCTTAATACTTTGCTTAGTTTATGGAAGTCATCTTTGTTTTTATTCTGCTGTAAGAAATGAGATATTACGCAACAGTTCAACACTCTTTTCTTTGTATCTAACAAAATTTTCATGTTTCTTTGCGCTTTGTTTTGCTAATCCAACGAGAATTTTCGGTGTCGCATTTTCGATCCTCTGTTAAAACAATTCCCAGATATTAAGACTTTTGTATTTATTTGATGTTGACATCTCGAATTCGTTGTCTGATTTTTTTTGGCACTTTGTGACAACCATACTTTTTATCTTCTGACATGTGATGGCTAATCCTTTTTTCTCACTATTCTTTGCTGCCTTGTCTTGGAGGTCCTGTTGTTTTCTTTTTGCCTTTTTTTTTATCAACATAGTGCTATCTGTGTATCCTATAATTAGAACCCCCCCCGATAATAAGTTCTAGCAGAGTCTTCAGCTCCCTTATGATGTCCTCGATGTAAAACTAGTAAATAGCATGTATCGAACATGTGAGAAACGACGAATTTTTAGAAAAAATGGAAACAAAAAGGAAACTTATACTTAACATCAGGAAGAGACAGTTGAGGTTTCCAGAGCACATAATGAGGAAAGCAGGTTTGTCAAATCTGAAACTCACAGGACAGATTGAAGGAAAGAGGGGAAAAAAGAAAACAACACATAATATACTTAGTGAGCTTGAGTAAATAATAACAGAAATTTTTTTATTAAAAGCTACAAGAGATGCAAAGTTGTGAAGAGCCATAACCTCCTACGTCTCGAGGGGACACTGCACATAAGACGATGCAAAACAGATAAATATTTGACTTTGCAACAGGTGATATTCAGTCAACTGAAAATACCAGCTAGTCTACACAAGTCTAGGCCAAGTAACTCCTTTTATCTGAAGAGAAAAGTGAAGCCTCTGTAAATCTAGTCATCGATAACTGGAATTACATGCCAGCTTTGAGAAGCTGGCATATCATTCCAGACAGAAAAAACATTTCAACATTTTAGTTAATGTCAGTTTATGGGAGAAAAATAATTACAAGTGTATTGACTTTGAGTTTCTCTTTCATTTTTTATATATATAAAACACATGTCCATTTCTACGAAGATTTTAAATAGCCATTAGGTCAAGTCGATTTTTCACTTTTTTAAAGAAATCCGTATTACACTCGGTATGAAAACTGGGGTTTGATGTGATAAGTAGTGACACCAAAAGTTAGATTAATAGCTTTTACTATTTTTTGAGCATTTAGCTTCAAAGATCATCTGAAAAATTCTAAAGAAATGCTTAATTTCTGAAGATTTTTGCTTACAAACTGACTTCAAAATTTTACTATTTCAAAAATAGATCCAATCAAAGTTGATACCTTTTGTATTAGATACATTGAATGAAAAATCTGTTCAAGCCAGAATTCTAATTATGAATCACCACAAGCAAAATATGCATTTTTTTTTTACTGTATTCAATAAGTAAAAAATGTGAAAAAGCGTAGATTACAGAAAAGTCTACTCAATAAGATTTGTTAGATCATTTGATAGATCATAATATAAAAAATATAGAAAAAACTGTATATAACACCATAATACTGCTGGGCACAAATTATATGACAAAAGACTTTTAAATTTACGTTGTTTATTGAAAATTACACTAAAACTACTACACTGTATAACATTACATCATAATATAGTTACGTTTTTCAGTATAATTTCCCTTTGAAGTAAATGAAGGTCTTATTTGATGGTACAATGCTTTATTAATAATGTGTTCGTGCCAAGCATCTTGCAAAGCTTCAGTAAATTATAAATTTTATCAGACCGTGCTATAAGGCTTTTTTCACTGATCACGGGAATGAAATTCCAACGCTACGATTTTGTACCTAATCTTAATCTTTTAAACTCGTTTTCTCAAAAAACACTAAAGATTTATGAAAAAAATATTGTCATTATTTATCATGTCAAACTCCAACTTTCAAATTGAGTGCGATACCACGGTTCCAAAATCGATCTGCCTTATTGGCCATGGCCAGTGGTTAGCGATTCTAGTCTGGTTGGCCATTACCATTGAGTTCTATCTGCAATAGATGCCTTCATACAAAATTCAAAATTTAATAATTCAACAAGTGCCAATATGTCGTATGAAACAATCAAACAACAATTGTCGTGAGGTAATGGTTAGCGAAGCTAATCTGGTTGACCATCACTACTGATTAATGAGTTTGATTCTCACTGAGTGCTCCATACATTAAACGACTCAACAAGTATTGGCATGTCGTAAAATCAACCAACCTAACTTCAATTACTAAGACTATTTAATATGAAAATACATTCACAAAAATCAACTTATTGTTCTACTCCCAAAATTTTAAAAAAATCATACAAATATGTACTACATCAATTGTGTCTTTGTCAAATTCCCAACTTCATTTCAATGAATTGCTGTTGTTCCCAAGTCCAGCCTGATCCAGGGTGCTAGCACCTGTTAGGGGAGTCCCAGCTATGAGCAAATAATGATCCCCACCAAAAAAAATCAACAGTACATTTTATAATAAAATGTCCAAGAATACATTTTATGATCTACAAAGTATATACCTAAAAACATACCTTTACCCCGAAAGTATAAATTTTTGTACAAGGTATCTGTAGTTGAAAGCATAAAATTGCGTGCGGAATATTTAGATTTCGGCATTAAATAACTTGATGTTGATATGCCGCGAAACAAATTCGACCAATCAACCCGACTCCATTGCAAAGGGAATGCTCTATGCCGAGGATATAGTGTTTACGAAGTATGCGTCCATGTACGTAATGGTTATCAGCTCAGAACGTGTAATCGGCGAGACGAGTTTTCGGTCTGGTTTAGTCTGTTGCACAAATACTCTTGGGAAAGTTATCAATCCATTTCTTACCTCCCAGTTACTGATTAAATGGCAAAGAAAACTGAGCTCTCAAATTTAGTGGTTTCTTCATTTTTTTAATACTTTTGTTCAGCCAAGAGTTAATCAGGATAAAGGGCTACTGAATGAGATTTTTGTAAGAGTATAAAACGAGGGAGTGAAAAGTGCAGATTATGAGGTTATGTAGGATAGATAATATCTGATTCTTGATTTGGAGAGGTTGAGACCGTGGTGACTGGGGAATCCGTCTTTCGGTAGTAACAGTCCTAAGGAAGAGGCTGTCTGAGTGGCAGCCAATCTAGAAGGAAAATTCTGAATTTAATGAAAAATGCGACGGGAAACCACTCTTTACCAAGAAGCTTCAACAATTCACTGATAATAATAGAGAAAAGGAAACTGTGGAGAACCATGATCGCCGACGTCTTGAAAGGACATGTTATTTAAATAAAGAAAAATGAACTTTGATTATCTCTCTCTCTCTTTCGGATGGAAACGACGTCTGTTTCTTTTCTATCTGACTCATAATTAAGCTCTTTTTTATTTTAACTATTCATTCTAGGTACCACCAAAATGGGGGCGTTTTTTACCGAAAGAAAAGCAAAATATCTTTACCCCATGATTTTAAGATATTTGCAAAAATATCACGTAATTATCCGATCTAATCAAAATTTTTAGTACTTAATCGATAATAAATGAATTGTATATTGAATAGGTCATTTTATTAGAAAACTTTGTGGAAATATTATTTTGGGGTCTGTTTTACTCCATTTTCGATATCTCACATGTACTTTTTAATTTGGGGGTATTCCCAAAATTGCTTTATATAAAGAAAAATATCTGAAGATCTTATTTTAGTAAAAAAATTACACGCTATCAAGTGTTAAAATATTGAAAATTCATCCTGAACATTACTGCGAATAATTTAATAGAACTCAAAACTAAAAAAAAAAAAAAAAAAAAATAGTGTTGCTACTTGCATAATTTAATAAAACACATTATTGTCTTTCAGACTGAACAGGAAAACTCTATACTTAATATTTCTTGTAAAATGTTTTAAAAAAGTTAATTTTTCAGTGTGATTTTGAAATTCATCCCGCTGCTTTTCATAAAAGAGTTTTTTTTAATATAAATTAAAGACATGTTTGAAGAATTGAAAAATGTAAACTTTAATGCCATTTCTGAGTGTGAACCTGTTTTTAAAAGAATTTATTTTTGGAACTGTTTCATTATTTTTTTTTTTTTCTACCGAAGTTTAAAAGGAAATAATTGTGCATTATCTAAACTTCCCTATTGGAAGAGTAATAGGACATATAACAATTAAATAACTCTTAAATTCAGAATAATTAAAAAAAATCCTCCTTGGGTACAATTAAATATTTTATTATATCAAACAAATAAGAAAATAATAAAAATATAAAAGCAATGAATTAAACTCAAAAGTATAATTTGAATAGTTTCTAATTTCTTTTTTATGCTCCTAACGTAGCATAAAAAATAAAATTGTTCATTCTACTAAGTTTCATAAAAGTGTATAGAATAAAAAGTTATATTCTTATTCTCTATTGGTTTATATAAAGGTTAAAGATAATTTATTTTTAAACATAAATTTCACGATTATTGCACTGCTGGTGTTCCGTACTTATTTAATTTTTCTCACGGCTTTTAAGTGTCATGAATGACAGAAAATTACTGCTGTTGTCCTATAACTACTGTGCGTAAATAAACGTTATTTTTATTATGTTTTAAGTAAAAAGTAAACAATGCTTTTACACAATCTAGTTAAGCATTATCATTCTGTATGTAACTTAATTTGCTGTACAAAAGTTTACCCTGTCACTGAAGTTTGAATTTCATAGTTGTCATATCCTGCTATGGCAACAGAAAACAACTTTGAGTGAAATTAACAATAAGTACACTGCAATTGAGAACTCTTGAAAAAGAATGCAGTGGGACGTAATATTAAAAATGCAGTGTGCTAAAGGTTAATAATCATTAAGTTTACTAATTTACTTTGAAACAAATCTCTAGGACAAATATTGCATTGTAAAGAAATTTGAAAATTTATTATTTATACTTTTTATTTATAATGGAGATTCAAGGAGCCGATAACTGAGGAGTGAACGTGCCACTGTTTTAAAAAATGTCTAAAATCTTTATTTACATAGAAAAATTATTTTTTTCTTTTTATACAGATTAACTTTTTAAACTATTATCTTTTAAAGAAAACTAAAAATTCACTTTCAAAGAAGACGTTTCAATTATGTGAAATGCGTTTTTCGTTTTTTTTTTGTTGTTATTTGTTTTGTTTTTCTAAGGAGACTCGTGGCTATACTCATTCTTTCGTATTTATTATTTTTCCCGTGTGTCTACGCAATCATAAGTTGCTTTCAAAGTGAGACTCTTAAAATCATAATCGCATAGTACCGATTTTTTAATAGTAGGAATTTCAAACAATGGGATTGAATCTAGGTCAAAGTAGTTTTGATGAATCTCAAAACGCCCAGCAGTAAGACAAATAGGTCATTCAAAGTACAATCAGAACACGCACTGTTAAAAAAAATTAATTAATTAAATCTCTTAGAACAACAACAAGAACAACGACTAAGACAAAACAGAAATAAGAAGACGGTAGGCCAACATTACCCGCGTCTAAAGTGTTTTATTTACCAACCCCTTACCAAACTCCCTGACACTAATGCCTCAGTAACCATTCCTACCTACTCTCCCCACTACCGATTTCCCCACCTCAACCAGATTGGGCGACTTATCTTCCATTTTCCACGGATTGTTTTGATCATTCTTTACCCTCTTTAAATCTGAGTTGATATCTCAGGCAGCTCCTTTTTTATTTGACTTTATCACCTAAGAAGATCTAAGGAAAATAAATTATATAATTAATTTTTAATTTTTAAAAACTAAATTTCATTTATTCAAAAAGAAAAAAAAAGTTTTTTCTCATGTAGTCAGCATAAATATTTGTCTCAAATATAATTTAAGAATTTCTTCTTTTATATGCAATGTCCTTTCATGACGTGAGCTTTCATAGCTCTTCACAACTCGGTCTCCTTTTTTATTCTATGCAACTCTTATCATCCATCCTTGTCTGGGGTACTTGTTCTGCCATCCCTTACACAAACTAGTCAAGTACAGGGTGGTCCGAAAGTCTTATAATTTTCTATTTCAACGTTCTGTGAGGGTATTTATTATCAAGGAGAGTGTTTCACATGAACGATGCCAGAATACCCATCAATTGAATGGCGCCTTCGAAGAACCTTTGCAACAATCAACAAAGTACAGTTTCGTAAAATATCAGACAGGACATGGTGCGGGCGAAAGTGATGGTGTTCATACAAATCTTCTCGATGTGTGATAGCGTCAATGAAAGTGAATAAAATGAATCCAGTACATGTGCATTGTATTACTGTATTACTGGTTCTTCTATTGTTCTCATTACTTTTTGATAAGGAGGTGACAAGACTTTTGGACCACCTTGTAGATTACTCGGTGTCTCTGCCTGTTTCTCTTGCCTTCATAAGGCCCTTTGAGTGCTAAATTCGCCAATCTCTTTGTCTCGGCTCGTAATGAGTGCAAGCGTGTCCTCAAAGAAACGTAGTTACTGTATGCTGATAGAATTAAACAACGTATGGCATCACGCAAGTTCGGTTCTAGAGATTGTTGGCGGCTCATCAAACCCTCAATCCCTCTGCTTTCACAACAGGTATGGTTGAATGCTTTGCCGGCAAATTCTGTTCCAACTCAACACTCGACTCATTTCGAGTAGCCACAGCTGATTTTCCTCCTAGAACAGAGGCTATGCTGAATGCTATGCGCATAACCCTGTCACTGGTCTTGAACATCATTTTTAAATTAGACATCCATAAGGCAAGTGGAGGTAACAGGATCCCAGCTGTCGTCCTAAAGAAATGTTCTCCCGAGCTGGCTCTCGTTCTCTCCAAACTCCACAAATTACCTCGTTGCTTTCTGCTTTCTAGCTTGTTGGAAATCCTCCTCTGTAATTCCTGTTTTTAAGAACTCTGGAGAACCTTCTGACCCATCTAACTATCGCCCTATTAGTTTCCTACCGTATTCTGACAAAGTATTCGAGGCTTTATTCAATGCTGAAGTGATTAAGCATCTTACCAATCATGACCTACTCTCTGACAAACAATATAGATTCCGTTTTGCCAGGTCTACCGCTGATGTGCTAACGGCCATCACCGAATATGAATATGTATATCAAGCTCTTGATAATAATAGCGAAGCTTGAGCTGTGGCTCTAGATATCTCGAAGGCGTTTGACAGGGTTTGGCACGCTGGCCTTCAAAGTAAGCACCAGGGCTACGGCATAACGATTATTTGATTTAATCCAATAATGGCTTGTAAATTTTAATGCCTCCAAAATAAAACTGCTCTCATTTAACCACCATAGAGAAACTTTCCAGCCTGCCATCAGTATGGTTGATGTTAGACTCCAGGAGAGCAACACACTGCGCCTTCTTGGCCTCGCTTTTTCAACTGATTTGAAGTGGAACGACTAAATCGAATTAATAGCTGCATCTACTGCAAGTAAACTGGGATCACTGTGTCGTGCAAGAAAGTTTTTTTTCGTCATTTTGCACATTTACAAATTTACCATTCATCCGTGCATTGAGTACTGTTGCCATATCTGGTCTGGTGCTTCTGTTATTCATCTCGAGGGTCTTAACAAAATCCAAAGAAGGATCCTCAATGTAATCGATTCTGACTTGGCATCTCGACTTCAGTCACTTTCTCACAGAAGTAATGTGGCTTCCCTCTGTTTTTTCTAGAAATATTTTCATGGCAACTGCTATGACGAGCTTTTTTCCCCTGGTGCACCGACTGCATGAATTTAAGCGTTCTGCTAGATTGGCATCTAGATCCCACCATTTTATTGTTAAAATAGTTTAATGTAACCGCCGCTTCTACTCCAACAGTTTCTTTTCTCGCACTTCCCGCGTGTGGAACTCTTTTCCGTTTACTTGCTTCCCTGATAACTACAATCTTCAAAAAATTAAATGCAACGTCAATCGCCATCTCCTATCTTCTTGAATCTCGTTCATCTTTTATCCTTTCCTCAACCCCCCCTATACTCAGTCTTTTCTCTCACTTTCACTCTCTGTACCCCCCCCCCCATACATACTAGTGAAATTCCGCCTTGCTTGGGGTGAAATAGTTAAAGAAAGACTCTTTTCCCAATTTTTGTGTCATCAAAATACTTAGCTGCAGTTTATAATTAACTCTTATTCTCTTTTACATTTAATGTTTTTATCCACATACTCTGCCTATACTTTTAGCATTCATCGGTAGAACCCTATTTTTCTTTCATCTGAACTTTGAGGAGATTGTCCAGCGTTCATTACCATATAGGAGATTAGTTATCAGATAGTATTTCAGCACACTGTTCTTTGTTTATAATGACATTTTCATATCTCTGTAAGATTTACTTAATTTCTGAAAAGCATCTTTCACTATATTTTCGGATATCTGCGCCTGTTTGATTTTGGCGTCCCAATACATAACTCCCTGTCTCTTTTGCTGACTACCATGCATCATTGCAATTACTCGTTCAGGGTGTAAAATCAGTTTGTCTCTTCGCTTTGTTTATAACTAAAGTGATATTCCTGAATTTCATTTGTTATGAATATTTACTAGCTTAGTCTGGCACAGGGCCATACATTGAGAGCACTAGATGAAGATTGAACTTATTACACTAGCTTATAGTTTTCTCGACGAATTTGGTGACCACTGCTCTCTGATTAACAATTCCGTGTCAGTATCCATTACACCACCTATACACCCACGCTTATAGCACCTGGTATTCCAAAACGGTGACCCACCTAGGTAATGACCATGCTTGACGTTGCTTAACTTCTGTGGTCGTACAGGAACAGGTGTTTCAATTTGATGTTGCCGTAAACCTCTAAAAGTAAATATGGCACGGAGACAAACTAAAAATTATTAACAAACTACCCAAATATAGAGCTATCTTCGCCTTCTGGGTGGGAGATGGGAGCTAAAACAAAATACATGAGTATATTAGCAACGAGGAACTTTTAAGGAAAATGGAAACAAAAATGACACTTAGAGTCAGTAAGGAGCACATGAAATTTCTGGAAAACTTGATGAGGAAAGAAGGGTTAGAAAATTGGATACTCACAATACATATCGAAGGCAAGAGGTACGGAGGGAAACAGCGAGTAATATACCTAACGAGGTTTTGTAAATGGATATCACAACGTGGAGTGGGAGGGATAGTAAAAAGACAAACGTTGCTAAGAGCTACAAAGGATAAGAAGTTGTGGAGAACCATGATCACCAACGTCTTGAAGGGACACGGCACATAGAAAAAGATTGTTTCAACTATAATGTACATTTAATATGGTAATGTGCTCCATGATATTATTATTATTATTATTATTATAATAATTCTCCTTCTTCTTAATGATAATTAGTAGTAGTACTATTACTGCTTATTATTACTATTTCACGGTTTTGCTATTTTAATTTTCTGATGAATTATAATTCTTAAATTATTGATTGAATAAGACCCTTGCGAGATCTACGACTAGAAAATAGCCGTGGAAATTCCCTCTCGCCTCATTAGATATTTGCACTTAACAACTTTAACAAAATATTGTAATAACAATCATAAGTACGAATGCAAGTTATTATTTCAGGAAGAAAGAGGATACAGATGAAAATGCTGGATGTGGTTGATAATGTGTACGCGTTTTATTTTTATCAACCAAATAGACCAACTAGAATTATGATACAGAAAACACACAAGAGCTATACACACGAACGCTATCAGACAAGACAAATACACGTGAGGTCTACTTAACCAATAAAAAATAAACAGCACAAAAATACAATTACCAGAATTTTCTTTTTTATATTTCATTTCTGATGAAACTTAAATAAAAGCGAAACATGTTCAATTTATAAACGTTTCCAATTTGTTCCTTATTCCATCATTCTGTCTGATTTTAATCCATATTATATAATACTGTTTTTCGTAATAGAATAAATAAAATAATTCGCTTAATTATATCTGAATCTGAACCGGGAATTTCATGGAATGTTTACATCCAATTTTGGCCTATATATATATATATATATATATATATATATATATATATATATATATATATATATATAGTTGATTATGGTGGTGGTAGTAGTATTGCAGTTCTTTCGTATTATTATTAGTAATAATACGACAATATTATTGCTGTTACAGCACCAACAATTTTGAGACGAGAACAATGAAAATAACGTCGGTGATGATAATTACAGAACGAATGATAATGAAGAGAGATGTTGATGACGCTGTGAAAGAGAAAGAGAACCTTTTTCTCAGAATTGGGAAACGTCCATCTGATTTCTTTTTGCAATCATTAATCTCATTAAATGACTCCCTTTGAAAGAGAGATATAAAATAATGAGGAAAGGGGAAGGCTTGACGCCCCATTCTGCACCCAACTATAACCAACCCTTCACTGCTCCTCGACGTACCAAAAGACTAAAATATTTTCAGAAACAGTTTCCTGTCCTGGTGTATGACGAAAACAAAGAACCATTATTAACGTGTTTGATATTTCTTTCATTTTTTTTTCTTATCTTGTTCCCTCCATCTTCCTTTCTTTTGTTTTTTTTTCTCTCGCTTTTACTTCTTTTTAGTGATTCTCTTAAACCCATCTTCCTCATTTCTCATTTTATCGTTCTTCCTTCTCCATTTCTTACTTAATTTTTTATCCACCAGGAACTTTAAGGTTTTATTATTTTCCTTTTTTCTTTTTGCTACTCTTTAATCACTTTTATCTATCCATCATCGTTTTTTTCCATCATTCTAAAACGATTTTTCTTTATCATTCTATGCTTTTCGTTATTTTATCTCCATCTTTTTTTCACGCTTCTTATTCGGCAACTTCCTTTTCTTTTCCTGTTCGACCTCTTCCCTTTCTTTTCCTGTTCGACCTCTCCCCTTTCTTTCCCAGTTCGACCTCTCCCCTTTCTTTTCCAGTTCGACCTCTTCCCTTTCTTTTCCTGTTCGACCTCTCCCCTTTCTTTTCCAGTTCGACCTCTTCCCTTTCTTTTCCTGTTCGACCTCTCCCCTTTCTTTTCCAGTTCGACCTCTCCCCTTTCTTTTCCAGTTCGACCTCTTCCCTTTCTTTTCCAGTTCGACCTCTTCCCTTTCTTTTCCAGTTCGACCTCTTCCCTTTCTTTTCCAGTTCGACCTCTTCCCTTTCTTTTCCAGTTCGACTTTTTCCTTTTATTTTCTTGTTCGCCCTTTCTTTTTGCATTCGACCTCTTTCCTTTCTTTTCCTATTTGACTTCTTCTTTTCCTGTCCGACTTCTTTTTCTGTTTGAAGTTTTCCCTTTTTCTTCTTTGACCTCTTCCTTTTTTCCATTTTTACTCTACCTCTTCCTTTTCTTTTCTTATTCGTCCTCTTCCTTTTATTTTACCCTCTTCGTTTTTTCTCTTCTATATCTACACCTTTTGAAATTTCTTTTTCGTTATTTTCTCCTTTTCCTCATTTCCTTTCATTTTCTCTCTCTGTGTCTCTCTCTCTCTCTGTCTCTCTCTCTCTCTGTCTCTTTCTCTCTCTCTCTCTCTTATTCTTCCATCTACTTCACTGATCATTTTTTTTTCTTCATTCCTTTCTCCGGACCAAAAACCATTAACTAAAAGACATGACTGACTATCCTAGCATATTGCATCAGTAGACCATAAGGTAGTCTTTACTTTCTTTTTTTTTAATGTCGAAAGAAGGGGGGGCGTGTCATGACTAATATATTACAGACTGAACCCATCACTTTTCGTATTGGTCCAGCTGTCACCGTTAGGTCCTTTCATTTTTTTTATTTTTTTTTATTTTTTTGGTGGCGGGATGAGGAGCGTTTTCAAAATGACCGGTTGTTATATCGAGTGTTTTTGTCATATTTTTTCTTTTCTCTTAAGAAAAGAAAAAAGCCTAACTTCATGAATATTGTCACAGGGTTAGTAGGTGACAAGTCCTTCAATGAATACGAACAGCGAAGACTCAATTAGTAACCCTTTAGCGTCTGGTATTAACTTGAAAGTGGGAATTTCAACCAAAAATTATGATATTGCAAACTCGTGGACGGGGAATGAAAGGAGAAGGGGATAGAATATGTCTTTGATTTTGTAAATTTGGTACCACCCAATTTTTGGTACAATGAAAATAAATTGGATGATCAGAAGATGTTTTTTTAGTTTTGTTTTGTTTTCTCCTTTAGTCTTGCTGAATTTTTATGTATTTAATTTCATCTTTTAAAAAATTCTTTAGTTTTCTCTACTAAATGGACAAAAATTAAAATATCCCGATTCTGTTTGGAGGAGAAAAAAATCATTCCACTTAATTTAAATTTTAAAATAATTTTTTCTTTCTTTTCCTCCTTAATTTTTTAAATTTAAATTCGAAAAAAAGATTTTTTTTTCAAGTTTGTGGATGGGTATTGTCATTCTTTAAAGAGAAACAGTAAGTCAAGAAATGGTAACAAATTACTGTCAAAATAGATGAAATTTAGGACAAAAGCCTCATTTTGGATTTGTTGTTAAAATTTTATTGTGAGTATGTACTGCCATTGGTGGAAAAAATCACCAACCGCTGAAACTCTTGCTCATTGAGAATAAAATAACCCATAAAAATCTTCTTCTATGCGCCATGTCTCTTCAGGATATAGGCAATCATGGCTCTCCACACTTTCCTGTCCTTTTTAGCTCTTAATAAATTTTGTCTTTTTGTTATTTCTCTGAAACCTTGTTCCGCCATCCATTTACTTCAGATCACTAAGTAGGTTATGCATTGTTTGCCTCTGTCCCTTTTGCCTTCAATATGTCCTGTGAGTATCAGATTTTCTAAGCCCTCTTTCCTCATTATGTACCCTAGAAACTTCAACTGTCTCTTCCTCATGTTAAGTATAAGTTTACTTTTTGTTTACATTTTCTCTGAAACTTCGTCATTGCTCACATGTTCGGTTCATGATATTCTCAGCATGCTTCTGTAGAACCATATTTCTGTTGCTTCAAGTCTTCATCTTTGAGGAGATTGTTCAGCGTTCATTGCTAGGGAGAACTGATATTGCGTAACAATTCAGTATTATTTTCTTTGTTTCTAACGTAATATTTCTGTTTCTTATTACTCAGCTTAGCTTTGCTTTTGAAAAGCACCTTTGCCTATCCCAATGCGCCTTCCGATTTCAGTGTCGGATTTTCCGTTCTTTGTTAAAACACTTCCCAGATATTTAAATTTTGGTATCTCCAATTTATAATTTGCATGTTGGGATACAAATATTTGAAAATATTTTTGAGATATTTGCATCCTGTGATATCACAGGTAAGATTTATGGAACATCTACATTTGATTCACGCTACTGATTATATATATGTAAAGCGACACAGTAAAAAAAGTTATTGGATGCTGCCAGAAAAGGAAGAGAAAGTTGTGTTTAGAAGATAGAAGGAAGAGGTCGAATAAGGGAAAAAAAAGAAAAGAGTGAGATTAATAAACGAGGAAAAAGGAAGAGATCCAATAAGCAAGGAAAAACGAAGAGGTCGAATAAAGGGAAAAAAGAAAAGGGTGAGATTAATAAACGAGAAAAAAGGAAGAGGTCGAATAAGAAAAAAAAGAAAAGGGTGAGATTAATAAACGAGGAAAAAGGAAGAGGTCGAATAAGAAAAAAAAGAAAAGGGTGAGATTAATAAACGAGGAAAAAGGAAGAGGTCGAATAAGGAAAAAAAGAAAAGGGTGAGATCGAATAAGGAAGGAAAAAGGAAGAGGTCGAATAAGGGGAATAAAAGAAAAGGGTGAGATCGAATAAGGAAGGAAAAAGGAAGAGGTCGAATAAGGGGAATAAAAGAAAAGGGTGAGATCGAATAAGGAAGGAAAAAGGAAGAGGTCGAATAAGGGGAATAAAAGAAAAGGGTAGGATCGAATATGGAAGGAAAAAAAAGAGGTCGAATAAGGGGAATAAAAGGAAAGGGTGAGATCGAATAAGGAAGGAAAAAGGAAGAGGTCGAATAAGGGGAATAAAAGGAAAGGGTGGGATCGAATAAGGAAAGAAAAAGGAAGAGGTCGAATAAGGGGAATAAAAGGAAAGGGTGGGATCGAATAAGGAAGGAAAAAGGAAGAGGTCGAATAAGGGGAATAAAAGAAAAGGGTGAGATCGAATAAGGAAGGAAAAAGGAAGAGGTCGAATAAGGGGAATAAAAGAAAAGGGTGGGATCGAATAAGCAAGGAAAAAGGAAGAGGTCGAATAAGGGGAATAAAAGGAAAGGGTGAGATCGAATAAGGAAGGAAAAAGGAAGAGGTCGAATAAGGGGAATAAAAGAAAAGGGTGAGATCGAATAAGCAAGGAAAAAGGAAGAGGTCGAATAAGGGGAATAAAAGAAAAGGGTGAGATCGAATAAGGAAAGAAAAAGGAAGAGGTCGAATAAGGGGAATAAAAGGAAAGGGTGGGATCGAATAAGGAAGGAAAAAGGAAGAGGTCGAATAAGGGGAATAAAAGAAAAGGGTGAGATCGAATAAGGAAAGAAAAAGGAAGAGGTCGAATAAGGGGAATAAAAGAAAAGGGTGAGATCGAATAAGGAAGGAAAAAGGAAGAGGTCGAATAAGGGGAATAAAAGAAAAGGGTGAGATCGAATAAGGAAAGAAAAAGGAAGAGGTCGAATAAGGGGAATAAAAGGAAAGGGTGGGATCGAATAAGGAAGGAAAAAGGAAGAGGTCGAATAAGGGGAATAAAAGGAAAGGGTGGGATCGAATAAGGAAGGAAAAAGGAAGAGGTCGAATAAGGGGAATAAAAGAAAAGGGTGAGATCGAATAAGGAAGGAAAAAGGAAGAGGTCGAATAAGGGGATTAAAAGAAAAGGGTGGGATCGAATGAGGAAGGAAAAAGGAAGAGGTCGAATAAGGGGAATAAAAGAAAAGGGTGAGATCGAATGAGGAAGGAAAAAGGAAGAGGTCGAATAAGGGGAATAAAAGGAAAGGGTGAGATCGAATGAGGAAGGAAAAAGGAAGAGGTCGAATAAGGGGAATAAAAGGAAAGGGTGGGATCGAATGAGGAAGGAAAAAGGAAGAGGTCGAATAAGGGGAATAAAAGAAAAGGGTGGGATCGAATAAGGAAAGAAAAAGGAAGAGGTCGAATAAGGGGAATAAAAGGAAAGGGTGGGATCGAATAAGGAAGGAAAAAGGAAGAGGTCGAATAAGGGGAATAAAAGGAAAGGGTGGGATCGACTAAGGAAGGAAAAAGGAAGAGGTCGAATAAGGGGAATAAAAGAAAAGGGTGAGATCGAATAAGGAAGGAAAAAGGAAGAGGTCGAATAAGGGGAATAAAAGAAAAGGGTGGGATCGAATAAGGAAGGAAAAAGGAAGAGGTCGAATAAGGGGAATAAAAGAAAAGGGTGGGATCGAATAAGGAAGGAAAAAGGAAGAGGTCGAATAAGGGGAATAAAAGAAAAGGGTGAGATCGAATAAGGAAGGAAAAAGGAAGAGGTCGAATAAGGGGAATAAAAGAAAAGGGTGGGATCGAATAAGGAAGGAAAAAGGAAGAGGTCGAATAAGGGGAATAAAAGAAAAGGGTGAGATCGAATAAGGAAAGAAAAAGGAAGAGGTCGAATAAGGGGAATAAAAGGAAAGGGTGGGATCGAATAAGGAAAGAAAAAGGAAGAGGTCGAATAAGGGGAATAAAAGGAAAGGGTGGGATCGAATAAGGAAGGAAAAAGGAATAGGTCGAATAAGGGGAATAAAAGAAAAGGGTGAGATCGAATAAGGAAGGAAAAAGGAAGAGGTCGAATAAGGGGAATAAAAGAAAAGGGTGAGATCGAATAAGGAAGGAAAAAGGAAGAGGTCGAATAAGGGGAATAAAAGGAAAGGGTGAGATCGAATAAGGGGAATAAAAGGAAAGGGTGGGATCGAATAAGGAAGGAAAAAGGAAGAGGTCGAATAAGGGGAATAAAAGAAAAGGGTGGGATCGAATAAGGAAGGAAAAAGGAAGAGGTCGAATAAGGGGAATAAAAGAAAAGGGTGAGATCGAATAAGGAAGGAAAAAGGAAGAGGTCGAATAAGGGGAATAAAAGAAAAGGGTGAGATCGAATAAGGAAGGAAAAAGGAAGAGGTCGAATAAGGGGAATAAAAGAAAAGGGTGAGATCGAATAAGGAAGGAAAAAGGAAGAGGTCGAATAAGGGGAATAAAAGAAAAGGGTGGGATCGAATAAGGAAGGAAAAAGGAAGAGGTCGAATAAGGGGAATAAAAGGAAAGGGTGGGATCGAATAAGGAAGGAAAAAGGAAGAGGTCGAATAAGGGGAATAAAAGAAAAGGGTGGGATCGAATAAGGAAGGAAAAAGGAAGAGGTCGAATAAGGGGAATAAAAGGAAAGGGTCGGTTCGAATAAGGAAGGAAAAAGGAAGAGGTCGAATAAGGGGAATAAAAGAAAAGGGTGGGATCGAATAAGGAAGGAAAAAGGAAGAGGTCGAATAAGGGGAATAAAAGGAAAGGGTGGGATCGAATAAGGAAGGAAAAAGGAAGTGGTCGAATAAGGGGAATAAAAGGAAAGGGTGGGATCGAATAAGGAAGGAAAAAGGAAGAGGTCGAATAAGGGGAATAAAAGAAAAGGGTGAGATCGAATAAGGAAGGAAAAAGGAAGAGGTCGAATAAGGGGAATAAAAGAAAAGGGTGGGATCGAATAAGGAAGGAAAAAGGAAGAGGTCGAATAAGGGGAATAAAAGGAAAGGGTGAGATCGAATAAGGAAAGAAAAAGGAAGAGGTCGAATAAGGGGAATAAAAGGAAAGGGTGGGATCGAATAAGGAAAGAAAAAGGAAGAGGTCGAATAAGGGGAATAAAAGAAAAGGGTGAGATCGAATAAGGAAGGAAAAAGGAAGAGGTCGAATAAGGGGAATAAAAGAAAAGGGTGGGATCGAATAAGGAAGGAAAAAGGAAGAGGTCGAATAAGGGGAATAAAAGAAAAGGGTGGGATCGAATAAGGAAGGAAAAAGGAAGAGGTCGAATAAGGGGAATAAAAGAAAAGGGTGGGATCGAATAAGGAAGGAAAAAGGAAGAGGTCGAATAAGGGGAATAAAAGAAAAGGGTGAGATCGAATAAGGAAGGAAAAAGGAAGAGGTCGAATAAGGGGGATAAAAGGACAGGGTGGGATCGAATAAGCAAGGAAAAAGGAAGAGGTCGAATAAGGGGAATAAAAGGAAAGGGTGAGATCGAATAAGCAAGGAAAAAGGAAGGCGTCGAATAAGGGGAATAAAAGAAAAGGGTGGGATCGAATAAGGAAGGAAAAAGGAAGAGGTCGAATAAGGGGAATAAAAGAAAAGGGTGAGATCGAATAAGGAAGGAAAAAGGAAGAGGTCGAATAAGGGGAATAAAAGAAAAGGGTGGGATCGAATAAGGAAGGAAAAAGGAAGAGGTCGAATAAGGGGAATAAAAGAAAAGGGTGGGATCGAATAAGGAAGGAAAAAGGAAGAGGTCGAATAAGGGGAATAAAAGGAAAGGGTGAGATCGAATAAGGAAGGAAAAAGGAAGAGGTCGAATAAGGGGAATAAAAGAAAAGGGTGAGATCGAATAAGGAAAGAAAAAGGAAGAGGTCGAATAAGGGGAATAAAAGAAAAGGGTGGGATCGAATAAGGAAGGAAAAAGGAAGAGGTCGAATAAGGGGAATAAAAGAAAAGGGTGAGATCGAATAAGGAAAGAAAAAGGAAGAGGTCGAATAAGGGGAATAAAAGGAAAGGGTGGGATCGAATAAGGAAGGAAAAAGGAAGAGGTCGAATAAGGGGAATAAAAGGAAAGGGTGAGATCGAATAAGGAAGGAAAAGGGAAGAGGTCGAATAAGGGGAATAAAAGAAAAGGGTGAGATCGAATAAGGAAAGAAAAAGGAAGAGGTCGAATAAGGGGAATAAAAGAAAAGGGTGAGATCGAATAAGGAAAGAAAAAGGAAGAGGTCGAATAAGGGGAATAAAAGGAAAGGGTGGGATCGAATAAGGAAGGAAAAAGGAAGAGGTCGAATAAGGGGAATAAAAGAAAAGGGTGGGATCGAATAAGGAAAGAAAAAGGAAGAGGTCGAATAAGGGGAATAAAAGGAAAGGGTGGGATCGAATAAGGAAGGAAAAAGGAAGAGGTCGAATAAGGGGAATAAAAGAAAAGGGTGAGATCGAATAAGGAAGGAAAAAGGAAGAGGTCGAATAAGGGGAATAAAAGAAAAGGGTGAGATCGAATAAGGAAGGAAAAAGGAAGAGGTCGAATAAGGGGAATAAAAGGAAAGGGTGAGATCGAATAAGGAAGGAAAAAGGAAGAGGTCGAATAAGGGGAATAAAAGGAAAGGGTGGGTTCGAATAAGGAAGGAAAAAGGAAGAGGTCGAATAAGGGGAATAAAAGAAAAGGGTGGGATCGAATAAGGAAGGAAAAAGGAAGAGGTCGAATAAGGGGAATAAAAGGAAAGGGTGGGATCGAATAAGGAAGGAAAAAGGAAGTGGTCGAATAAGGGGAATAAAAGGAAAGGGTGGGATCGAATAAGGAAGGAAAAAGGAAGAGGTCGAATAAGGGGAATAAAAGAAAAGGGTGGGATCGAATAAGGAAGGAAAAAGGAAGAGGTCGAATAAGGGGAATAAAAGAAAAGGGTGGGATCGAATAAGGAAGTAAAAAGGAAGAGGTCGAATAAGGGGAATAAAAGGAAAGGGTGAGATCGAATAAGGAAGGAAAAAGGAAGAGGTCGAATAAGGGGGATAAAAGGACAGGGTGGGATCGAATAAGCAAGGAAAAAGGAAGAGGTCGAATAAGGGGAATAAAAGGAAAGGGTGAGATCGAATAAGCAAGGAAAAAGGAAGAGGTCGAATAAGGGGAATAAAAGAAAAGGGTGGGATCGAATAAGCAAGGAAAAAGGAAGGCGTCGAATAAGGGGAATAAAAGAAAAGGGTGGGATCGAATAAGGAAGGAAAAAGGAAGAGGTCGAATAAGGGGAATAAAAGAAAAGGGTGAGATCGAATAAGGAAGGAAAAAGGAAGAGGTCGAATAAGGGGAATAAAAGAAAAGGGTGGGATCGAATAAGGAAGGAAAAAGGAAGAGGTCGAATAAGGGGAATAAAAGAAAAGGGTGGGATCGAATAAGGAAGGAAAAAGGAAGAGGTCGAATAAGGGGAATAAAAGGAAAGGGTGAGATCGAATAAGGAAGGAAAAAGGAAGAGGTCGAATAAGGGGAATAAAAGAAAAGGGTGAGATCGAATAAGGAAAGAAAAAGGAAGAGGTCGAATAAGGGGAATAAAAGAAAAGGGTGGGATCGAATAAGGAAGGAAAAAGGAAGAGGTCGAATAAGGGGAATAAAAGAAAAGGGTGGGATCGAATAAGGAAGGAAAAAGGAAGAGGTCGAATAAGGGGAATAAAAGAAAAGGGTGGGATCGAATAAGGAAGGAAAAAGGAAGAGGTCGAATAAGGGGAATAAAAGAAAAGGGTGGGATCGAATAAGGAAGGAAAAAGGAAGAGGTCGAATAAGGGGAATAAAAGAAAAGGGTGAGATCGAATAAGGAAGGAAAAAGGAAGAGGTCGAATAAGGGGGATAAAAGGACAGGGTGGGATCGAATAAGCAAGGAAAAAGGAAGAGGTCGAATAAGGGGAATAAAAGGAAAGGGTGAGATCGAATAAGCAAGGAAAAAGGAAGAGGTCGAATAAGGGGAATAAAAGGAAAGGGTGGGATCGAATAAGCAAGGAAAAAGGAAGGCGTCGAATAAGGGGAATAAAAGAAAAGGGTGAGATCGAATAAGCAAGGAAAAAAGAAGAGGTCAAATAAAGGAAGAGAAAAAAGGTTAAATAAGGAAGACAGAAAAGAAAGGGGTCGAACCAGGGTAGAAATGAAAAGGGAGAGGTCGGATAAAAGTAGTAAATAAAAGATGTTGAATAAGGTAAGAAAAGAAAATGAAGAAGTCAGATAAAGGAGTTAAAAAAGGAAGAGTTGGAATAAAGAAGCAAAAGAGAAGTGTGAAGACGAATAATGGAGAAAAGGAAGAAGCCAAATAAGAGATAAAAAAGGAAGAGGTTGAATAAGGAAGGAAAAGAAAGGGGAGCGGTTGAATTAGGGGAAAAAGGAAGGAGATAGGTTGAATAAGGGAGGAAAAAAGAAAGAGTTCGAATAAGAGAGAAAAAGAAATGGAAGAAGCCAAACAAGAGAGGAAAAATGAAGAGGTTGAATAAGGGAAAAATGAAGAGGTTGAATAGGAAAGAAAAAAGAAAGAAGTCAAATGAGAGAGGAAAATAAGAAAGAGGTCGAAGAAAGGATGAAAAGAAAGGTGTCGGATAAAAGCGAAAAATAAAAAGAATAGATTGAAGAAAGGAGAAAAAGAAAAAGACAAGGTTAGATAAGAGAGGTAAAAAGTAAAGGTCGAGTCAGTGAGAAAAAGAAAAGCAAGAGGTCAAATAAGAGAGGTAAAAAATAACCCTAAACCATTCTTTTTTCTCCCTCCTTATATGCAATGTCCTTTCAGCGATATGGGTAATCACAGCTCTCTACGATTTCCTGTCTTGTTGCTCTAAAATTTAAAGAACCATTTAAAGAACGATTTAGACTCTAAATAGTTCTTAATCATTCATGACCCCCTTTTTGCATTTGTGGCACTTTAATTTTCTCAAACTTGTTAAGTATAATTCACTATTTTCCCTGCTTCTCTTGTATTTAAAGTACCCTGTGAGTGTTGGATTATCCAAGCCTTCTTTCTTTATTATGCGTGCCAATAATTTCAGCCGTCTCTTTCTCATTGTTAGAATAAGTTTCTTTGTAATTTCTATTCTTTTTTGTTTCTCCTGTAATCTGTCTATGGTAGGGTCGCCATTCGTTAGAAGAACCGCATCATTGTAGTTCCAAGTCTTATTATTATTATTATTAATCTATGACAAAATTCTCCGGTATTCACTGTCATATCGAAGCTGTCATTGAGCAGCATCCCAGCACTGTTTTCTTCGTTTCTAAAGGGATTTGTCGATACCTTAATACTTTGCTTAATTTCTGAAAGGCATCTTTTACTATTGTTTGGAACTTTTGAATTTCTGTCACACATTCTCGGTTGGTATCTCCATTTTTCTAATTGTCGTACAAAGCCTAATAATGTGAATTCGGGTAAAGGATTTGTAAATATCTAATCATTAGCTTCTTTCATTATCCAATGCATTATAACGAATAGAATAAGTAATTAAAAATGTTGCTTATTTTATGCATTTCCGTCTTTCGTTAGAAAACCAATGGAAAAGATTAACTGAAGAGAGAAGCTTGAATGATGCAAGTCTACATTATACCTCCGCTCTTAATAATTCAGAAATGATTATCTGGTTTATACTTCTCTCTTGCCTTTTGAACAAGAATTATAGGTTTATCCTTTGTTTCCTGCTTAGGATTATGGTTCTGGTTCCTTCTAAAGTTTTTTTCATTCTCTTTCCCTTCCAGTAGCCCCCTTGCGTCTGAGTGTCATTATCGCCTTGCTTGGAGTAAATTGATTTTTAAAAAATGCCATTATTATATAATTTTTACGTTATCCATGCAAAACAATCCGTAAAACTGACTCACAGAGCTAAAAAAAAAAATGAATAAAATTCAACGTTCCAAAATTAGAACTTACAAAAAAATTTAAGTATTTAACGGATTTACTTAACTGTTTTTCAACCCAAAATTTATTCGGTCAACTTTTAACACTCAATCTATGAGCAGTGCATTGGAAGTTGAAGTAATGGATTGTTAGCAGTAATAATATCTAAAAGCTGCATAAGAAATGATTTTACTATAGTAAAGCATAGAACAGGATTTTACTATAGAATTGCACAAGAAATACTTTTACTATAGGATTGCATAGGAAATGATTTTGCTATAGTAAAGCATAGGAAATGCTTTTGCCATGGTAATGCACAGGAAATGTTTTTACTATAAAAATGTATAGGAAATGATTTTATTATAGTAAAGCAGAGGAAATGATATTACTATAGTAAAGCATAAGAATTATTTTACTATAGTAAAGTATATGATTTTACTATATAAATTCACAGGAAATAGTTATGCTAAATAAAAGCATTAGAAATTATTTTACTGTATACATATATTGCAAATAAACAAATGATTGTCAGTACTTCGAGATTAATTTTAGCATCATTCACTGAATGGGGCATTTACGTGTTCAATATACATGCATTGCTATATAGGTTACTAAAAAGTGAATTACAAATAATTTTACAGTAGAAACGCATTGCAGATGATTCTATTGAATGGATTGAAAATAATAAGTGGTCTGGAATTAACGCAAGCGTTCTTGACAGAATAAAGTTGTTGTCATTATCATCATCATTATAATAATAATGATGGTAATAATATATTAATAATAATATGTATTTAAATTATAAATTTCGTTATATGATCATTTCGTACAGCTTCAAAATTTATAAATTTTAGCTTCTTGCATTTTGCTTGTTCAACTTTTGAAATACAAGTTAATCAAAGTTTTAATTTCTTGTAAGCAGTTTCGACCTCTTCTAACCTATAATGATTTTAAAGAATGAGTCAAATACAAGCCAGAAGAGAGGTGGGCAGGTGGTTCAATTGACATGGGCTTATGATTTTGAGGAAGTCTTCTCGTCCTCGTATAAGCAAAGGGAGGACCTTTTATAAAGAATATTGATATTATAAAGAGTCGAGGAGGATTTTTTTAGCAGAGATTATTAATATTTTCAAGAAGGTTCCTAAAGGATTTAGCACTGATTAGGAAAAATGCTTAATGAACAATTTGAAATGGAGCCAATATTTCCTTCCCATCTGGCCCCGGCCCCGGCCCATTACATAGACCTGGGGAAATACGATGAACTTATATAAAAGTATGTGTAATTCCTGTATTTAATTTTCTTTTTCTAACAGAAAATGATTGAATATAAAATACTTAGATTTCTCCTTTTCCAGATTAAATGTACTGAAAACAAGCTGCGGTATTATCTGGTAGAAAAATTAAACTGAGTTAAGAAGCCTTTTATAAAACGCGATTTAAGGGTCCTTAACTTTGAATTCTTGGGAAGAATTTTTCAAGTGCTCCCGGTCCATTCCATTGAGGATTTTGAGAAGGAAATTGCTTTATTTATTTTTTTTTTTTAAAGTAGAATGTGATCAAATACAGATCTATACTATGTCAGTGTTAAAACACTCAAAGAGGGCAAAAGTGTAAATAAAAATGCTAAGAGCTCAGAAATATTTTTAAGTCGATAGGTTACAGTTATTAGGTGTGTAAAAATTCCTGGTGCTTTTTATTTTTTTCTTAAACGGAAATACTGAATACACAGTTAAAAAATTGATTTTTGTCTCAAAAGCTTTGCACACACTTCATATTATCAAAAGATGTGCACGTAACCTGGCAGCTATCGGCGTGGAAAGGAGGATTTGGTGAGTTCAGTTAAAATACAAGCTGAGTTCATTGCATTCGCTCTCGCACAAATACCCCTGGAAACGTATGAATTCATCTGTTTTCTTAGGTAAGGGTGAATAACAAGGCAGTCTGAGCTCTCTAGCTTTGGTTGGCAACCAGCATAGGAGAAGAACAGCTCTGAATTTAAAACTGGTTGGGTGTGGAGCTGGCAATTCAACCCCGTAAAACCAAATTGCTACGGAAACCATTCAGTAACATCTAGTGTAGTGAATCTGTGGCTCTTTAGTCCACAGGGGAGTCTACGGTGTTAACACGACTCCACCCCATAAAAACCTAGTTACTATGGAAACCACAACAGCAGCACCTCGAATAGTGAGGCTGGAGCCCAATATTCCACAGAGGAGTTTACGGGGTTATCATGACTCCATCCTATGGAAACCACCACAGGAACACCTATTGTGGTGAGTCTGTGGCCTTATATTACATATTGGGAGTCTACAGGGTTATCATCGATCGCACATTGGAATTTTCATATGCAACTTCATATAATAATGATGTGTCAAACTATAAACTTATTGATCTAACCACGTTTATACGTAGCTACAGTGTGCGATGGGTAAATTGTCGCCACTTAAAACTTTTCATTTTGCGCTGTTTGCTTTTGATTTTGTCGACTGCACAGTATAGTAGGGTCAGTTGGGCACCATCTGCGAGAAAAAGAACACCATGACACAATTCATTTCACCAGAAATTTGGAAAATGCATGATGTACCACTTGACATTCACATCGGAAGCTCTAATATGAACATTTCTGAGTGTTTGGGTGTCAATCTGAGGACTGTAGCGGATTCGGAAAGAGTTGAATGAGTCCATTGGTGATTTCGAAGGTATTGCAGATTGTAAAACTCACTCTGATCATTCTGATGAGAAAATAATACCCGAATTTGTTGGTGAGGGCCTCATACTCAACACGGAGACTTATATCACGTGCCTTGAGGAGGTAGTGCTGCTCTGGGTCAAGAGGGTAGCTACTGGAAAACCCTATGTCTGGCAACAGGACTCTGCACCATGCCACACAAACAGGAGAACCCAGTTATGGCTGTCAGACAATTTCTGCTACCGCATCACCCCTTACATTTGGCCACCTAACTCCCCAGACTGCAACCCCCTTGATTATTATGTGTGGGGGCGCAGTTGAGTGAGAGACCAACAAAACTCCTTGTAACACCAAAGATGACCTGAAGGCAAGGATTATGACAGCATTCACCAACTTAAACAAAAAGACCGCCCAGAAGAATTGCAGGAAATACCGAAGCCAATGGGGATTTTATTGAATAAATTTACTCTTTGGTATTTCAAGTTACTTTTGTGTAATTTTGGTAAATATATCTGTTAAAATGAGATGTCGTGTGATTTTCATTTTTGCGCAATTTAGACAACAATTTATCCATTGCACCCTGTATATCAAACATTTCGTAGCCGAACGATGAAAAAAAGCATTTATTTTGGTAAGAGAAATATTTTTCAACATAATCTCCTTTATTGTTAGTGTATTTAATTCATGGGTGAGTATTGAACATTCTACAATAAAAAGTTCAGATCAAAACTCAACTTATAATTATGTTTCCGGCTACAGAGTTATTGATCTAATCTCATAATCTTCATATATTAAAATCGAATAAACCAATTCCGTTATTGTTTCTGATGAGTTTGGAATTAAGCTTTTGGAAACTTTATGACTAACAGAATCTCTTCTTGACAGCTATCCAATAATGAATCGATATTTTTAGTTATGGGATGAGGCGTGTATTTTAAAGGGAACAGATATTCAAATTTGTTATTTCTTATTTCGGCCAAATTATAATTTCCCTATCATTTCTCGATTTACTTTTATTGTCTATTTGCTTTTTCGTGTTTTTGCGAATTTTTGTGAGTGCGTATTCTTATTATTTTTGTTTTCGTTTGTGTGCGGTGATGCATGACTATAATTTTATCCAGTGCGATATGTGTGTATGTACGCGTTTATAAGAGACACACGTGTGTGCAAAATGGGGCCAATTTGGAACATGGTCATTTTATTTTATTTTTTCTTCCTTTAATGTTTGCCGCCAATTTGCTTTGGTTTATTTTCATCATATTCATTTCTTTATTTGGCGTTGTTCTTCTCATCTGTTGTCCTTTTACATTCTCCGATCTTCGCCTGTCTTTCATTTGTTTTATGGATTCATTTTTAAAAGCTCACTTGAATAAAAAATAAAACATGGACAAGTTTTTAAAAAATAGATCGTTTCAAGAGTCAAATAAAATAACGTGTAAAAAGATCCTGCATATTTGGCATATTTTAACCGCAATAAAACAAAGCATTGACATTTGCATAGAAATAAAACAAAGCGTTAACATTTAGATAGAACCAATACAAGCACAAGGCCTCACAAATTGACTAATAAAGCGTTTTATTTACGATTTATTTTTTTTCTTCCATAATTTCGCCTATCGTCCGGTTCACAATCCTCCCTTGTCTTTTGAACAGGAGTAGAGGTTTATCTCTTGTTTACTGTTTAGGACTGGATTTACGGTTCTTTCTAAAGTCTATTTCAATTTCTGACGTCACCACCTGAATTCAGAAATTTTATTTACTATTTATTTATTTTTCCTCAATAAGAGTAGATAGGTTCACACTCCTCCTCGATCTTTTGTTAACAGTAATAGAATTTTGTTCCTTCTCCTTCACTCCCGGTAGCTCCTAGCGTTTTAGTGGCATTATCACCTTGCTTGGGGCTTATCTATTAAAAAGAAACACGAAAACTTTCACAGTAAATTGCTAACTGACTACTAATTAAATACAATAAGATGTGAGATCAATCAATTCCTGTTCTTTACCATGAAGTTTCTTATAAACTCGCACATATAGATGCGTGTTTGTGTGATTTGTATATTCTTTTTTGTACATAATGGAACAATAAATACTTTTAAAATTGATTTTTAATACATATTGTTGATTCCAATCTACTGTGGAATGACTGCAAAATATTTGCCCCTCCCCAGTTTATAGTGAGAAGCACAGAAATGCATGCTGGGATATTTTCCTAGTCAATAGCCTGGTTCTCGGTTTCATCAGACTCGGTCTCGGTCTGCCTTGTCAGAACGCAGTGTTCGCTTCTTGTCCAAACTTACTTTTGTGTGTCAAGCCCGATTCTTAGTTTGTGAACTTTTAGCATTATTACTGTTAATTTGCCTGGTATATATTGTTTGATTGTTTTATATTATTTTTGCTCTGTTCTTGTTATTGCTTATTGCACACATTGTCAATTCTGTTTGTTTGACAATTCTGTTACTTATTTTGCATTTGACTATGGCTACTCACCCCACACATAAAAAAATACATTTTCAATGTTGTTACCAATTAACGGCGTTGATCTTTAGAAAAGCGCGAAAGACAAATAAATGTATCAAGCGGGAGAGAAGTTGGAAAAGAATCCAATGGAATGATAAATATATAAGGTAATTTGGAAATTTTCTACTTTGACATGTTACTCCGATGAACCGGTATTCATCATCGAAAACTTATCAAAGTAGAAATTTTTCAAATTCTCTTACCTTATACGTGTTCGGAAACCGTCGATGGTTTCACTAGCACAAAGTCACAAGTCCTCGTGACCGAGTTTTTGAGCGTACAGGCTGTGTTAAAGCTGCTGATCATTCCAGATTATGTACTCTCTCCCTTAAACCGTAACTACGGTCCGTTCAGCATAGTCGCATAATAAACCATAAATGGGTTCTCTAAGTGTTGAACAAACACAAATGTGCCTGAGCAAGTATCTGCAACAGGTATTGCCTGTTGCGGATGTGTTCGGAAAACGAGTAACCGGACATAAAATATATGTGAATATACATATGGATGTCTGTGTCTGTCTGCGTGTATGTATGTGTGTGTGTATATATATATATATATATATATATATATATATATATATATATATATATATATATATGGGTGTGTATGTATGTATGTATGTATATATATATGAGGAATGGATTACGTGTGTAGGTGGGTGTGTATGTATGTATGTATGTATGTATATATATATGAGGAATGGATTACGTGTGTAGGTGGGTGTGTATGTATGTATGTATGTATGTATATATATATGAGGAATGGATTACGTGTGTAGGTGGGTGTGTATGTATGTATATATATATATATATATATATATATATATATGAGGAATGGATTACGTGTGTAGGTGGGTGTGTATGTATGTGTATATATATATATATATATATATATGAGGAATGGATTACGTGTGTAGGTGGGTGTATATATATATATCTATATATATATATATATATATATATATGAGGAATGGATTACGTGTGTAGGTGGGTGTGTATGTATGTGTGTGTATATATATATATATATATATATATATATATGAGGAATGGATTACGTGTGTTTGTGTGTGTGTGTATATATATATATGGATATATATATATAGAGAGAGAGAGAGATGTGTGTGTGTCTCCCAATTTATGTACATATGTTCAAAAAGGTTTTATTAGAATTGACTGGCAATATTTGTGTTTTTTGACTTTTCTTACATTTTCTCAAGTTGGGTATAAGTTGTCGAATATACAAGATCAGATTTATAAAGAAACTGTTCAAAATTCATAATGTCTTTGTCCAACAACTTTCGTCTCTCTCTGTCGTCATTTTCAGAAACATTAATCAGTTGTAATTTAGAAAAAAAAAACTATTAGCTTCACCGTGGCATTTTATAAACGTCTAAATATACGTGTATCAAATATGAGTGGCATGTGTATAACGGTGTGTAACAATATGTAAGGGATATTCATTTAAAATTTTTAAAATCTATTTTTCGTTGGTGGTGGTGGTGGGGGGGTCACATAACTTGACAGTGACGAAGAACAAAGCTATTATTACATTTTAAAAAAAATTTCAAACTTGTTTTAAAAATGTCTCCTTGTCATTTTCATCGGTCATTATCATCATAATTATTATTGTAATCATAATTCTATGGGCATTATTGTTCTTTTTCATGCCATATCCTTTCGGGACGTGGGCGATCGTGAATTTCCACAAAATTCTGTCTTTCACTACTCTAAGTAACTGTTCAGGCTTTACTCGACCAATTTGTCTTTGTCCTGTCAGCCATTCACTCAAACTCATTCTCTGCTTCTCTTGCCATCGATATGTCCTGTGGGTGTTATTTTTTCCAAGACCACCGGCTTCATTATGATTAAAGCACCTTCTAAAAGTTTTTCATGGTAAATTGTTTTGCGAAAATGTATAGAAAGTGCTTTTATCGCTGGATCATCCACAGTAAATTTCCGTCCAGGTTCTTAAAACGTTTCATCTTTCTTGGCAAACCTATTATGACAATGCGAAATATTTAGTAACAAAAGTGATGGAAACATAAACAAAAAGAATCTAAATGAAATCGGCGGGATTAAATACCCAAAACACATATAAAAAAAAAATGAAATTTAAAATTATCAGCGTCTCTCCTTCGTTCGTGCGCATGCGTAGTCGTATCAACATAAGCATAAACTTAGTCTGATGAAGTCTTAAAGAACAAAACGCGTCACACGAAAACGGAAACTTTTCTCACTTTGTCATAGTTCTTTCCCCTAAAATAGTTTTTGATATATGAACAGATTATATATCGTTTCCCCGTATATATATATATATATATATATATATATATATATATATATATATATATGATATATAATATATATATGAGAGAGAGAGGGAGGGAAAGACAGAGAAGGGACCCATTGAAGATGACTGACAAAGAACTGCGATTAAGTTTTTCTATTATATTTTTCTTGCATTCATGCAATAGATTTCTTTTTTGGACATAGTGTGTGTAAGACCTGTCCGAGCACTTTCGGCTAATCAATGTCCTAACTGTGTTCGAGAATTAAAATATTGATATTTCTATTAAAAAAAAATCTTGAAGTTCAGACAAAAAATATCCTTGATAATGGCTAAGAGATTAGTCGAAATCTCTCGGATCCAAAGATCATTTGGACAGTTCGTACACTATATCCAAAAAAGAAATGTCGTGTAACTTTCCTTCCAACTCAAAGTATGAAAATTATTTATTATCATGTCTATTTATTTATTAACATGTTTATTCGAATATAACGTGTGATATATTGTATGAGGAGCCATGGTTAAAATAGTACGAGAGTTGACCATATTAATATATTGGTAGTTTTGCTTACTTGTACCAACAAAGTTACCGCTGCGTACAGTAGTCTCACACTCAAATTGCGACATTTGTAGACGACACATTTTTATTCATGGCTGTTCTTTACTTGATTAGGTTGGCTGATTTTACGATACGCCAACCCAAGTTATTTAGGGTTGAATTTTTACATGGGGTACCCAGTGAGAAAAGAACTCATTACTCAGCAGTAATGGTTAGGTTTTCATACCACCTCCTTTGTCACTCATCATAACCATTTTAACAGTAACCCTCTCCCTTTGAGCCTCCTGAGCCTTGTGTTGGGTGAACTTTAATATAAATTCTAGATGGGTTATTTAATGTCTAATTTAGTATGGGACGCCTAGTGATGCTCAAACTCGCTACTCAGTAGAAATGGTCAACCAGGCTAGCCTTGGTAAACTATTACCCCACTTTGAAGTGTCTTTTTGATTGGTTATAACGATTTGCACTGTTCATTTACTTAATTTGAATAAGCACCTCGCTTATATTAGCTTTTCCTATAAATCATGGAACTGTATTTTTTTTTAATCATTTGACCCCCAAACAAGGCAATACCACCGCTAAGACGTAAGGGGTTATTGAGTGTGAGGGAATATGAGAAAAAAGAATCCGATGGAATTATATAACAGGATAACTACGTGAAATGACAGAACTATATAACTTTAGAAATATATAACATAAAATGGCATGGAAGTGTAAGAGTCGCTCACAAATTAATACCGGTTCTTCTTTTCTTTTTTTTTTTTTAATTACATCAGATTTAATAACAGAAGCTTACCAAAACGAACATAAACGTTTAATTATTCCAAATCTAGTTGTCAACATAGTCTCAATCGTGGCATTACACGTTTGCATGAGGGCAATTACCGATGATTTCGTTTATTTTGTTTTACGGCATATCAGCTTCAATGGATTATTTACATTATTCGGACTGTTGTCCTCATCCTTATTCTCATGTTCACGACGTTCCGGCTTTCTTCAGGTGATAGGAATTTCGAACCGAACCCTTTATTTCGTCCACCGGGGTAGATTGTTCTAGTTCCTCGTGACATGCCTCTTCCGGATGTCTCAGTTATCTACTTTTAACTCAACTCTCCAAGTTTGTTTTTTTACCATTGCCATAGCCAGTTATTGAACTCACAACTCTTTGGATCAAGTCACTGGATACAACCAACGCTTTTATCCACTGTGCCATGTGTCCTTGAGGCGGGAGCGTACAACGACCGAAACGTCGTGGGCATGACAGTAAAGATGAGGACAACATTCCGGACTGTAAATAATGTAAATACTTACAAATCCTCATCTCAGAAATATAGACAGATATTCAATGGGTTATTTAATGCTGACATGATTTCAAGGATAGGTTCGTATGAACAGAATATGTATTTTTGTAAGTAATCAGTTTGTAGATCAGGTTTCATTGATGTTTTTTTGTAAGGAAGTTTTCTTTTTGTTGTCGAGAGTCAATGTATTGCTGGTGATATTTTCAAAAATGCACTGCTGGTAATATATCTATATTTTCAAAGATGTATTGCTGGTATTTTTACTATAAAAATCTATTTTTATACTTTCATAGTGTTTTGATACCAGTTTGCCGGTTAACTATTTGCTCATAGCTGGGACCCTAACAGGTGTTACCACCCCGACAAGGTGCTGGTGCATGGAATTAATCATGTGCGGGTTGACTCCTTCATTTCATTCATGGAAAAACGCTGTCTGTGTTGTAAAACCCAAGAAGAGACAATCATCCTCTGCTTTTTCATGAAGTTTGTCAGCATTGTGGGAAGTTACGGTGCGCAAACCTTTGAGAAGCCAAGAGATTACACTAAACTGCAGGTACTACCATGGCTCACCTGAATACTTACGCAGAGTTTTGCACGATTGGTATTCTTTTGAGTTTTAATAGGAGCAGCTCCGTGTCACACTAAAGTTAGTTTCTCCTTTCTCTCGAGGACTGTCATTAACTCAGTTAACCTATGTTTTCACTGCATAATCAGTTATATTAAGTACAGCAATTTCATGAACATTAACTTACCTACTGTGACTGTAGCATTTTCTTCTTCCAGAGGACAGAAATTCTATGACAGGTCTTTGCTTTCGATGTGTATCTACAGGAAGAGTAATTCTAAAAGACGATTATGTGTAGGAAAAGAGACGATAACGTTATAAATTCCCCAATAGGCTTCGAGGAGTTTTCGGTTTATAACTTAAAAAATAAGAATTCTATTACTTTTAAAAAGTAACTAAGAAAAGACATTATTTTTTCAACTGACCCTCGCCTATAATAGTATATAACTAAACGTCGATATAAAATGGTGAGCTAAATTTTCCTAATCACCAAATCAGAAGAAAAAAGAAACTCGAAAAAATACTGCAAAAGAATTAAAGCAAATATTTATATTTAAAAAAAAGGCTACGATTTAAAATCTATTTTAATCACTTTTAATACACTTTTATTTTAAAGGAAATGAATTTAAGAAGTCCTCTCTGTACATTAACGTTTTTCATTTTTAAGTTTGAATAAATACAAAATGACAGCTGAATAGTAATAATGGGAAATAAAAATGTTTTACGTCTGAAATTTCTCAGAGATTCAATTTAATTTAATTACGATTTCATTTTTTAACTGTTGTCTATTCAATAATTTCATTGTCACTCTTTGCTTACGTCAAGTCGAAAATTTCCATCAGTCGCCCGCATTAATCTCTCGCCCTGATATTTTTGCTCGTGTCGTTTTCACTCTAGGTTGCTTGAAGAAACAAGCCCTCATTAAAAATTAATTTTTTTTTCAAAATATAGAAATCTAATAAAATAAAAAAAACTAACAAATCAAAACAAATGAACAAAAAAATTTCCAATCAAAATGAATGTTAGTCCAAAAAATATTTTAAAAACATAACCAACCAATCAAAATAGAGGAAAGAGTCGAAACAGCCAATCAGAGCCAAGAAAAACCTAACATGCTTCAGCAAAAAATAATATCCAGCCAATCAGGCAGGTAAAAAAGAAAAAGGGAGTACAAATGGCCAATCAGATTGTCCCCAAAATTATATGTTTAATTAAAGGGTCCAGCTGCTGTTGAAAACAAAAGAAAAAGAGAAAGCCAAGAGAGAGAGAGAGAGAGATGATTTCGTATTAAATCCAATATTCAACTTGGAAGGATTAAATTATAAATTACTGTAGGAACCTTCTGTTTTAGTTGATGAGGGAGATGCCCATCCAATTGCAAGAAGGGCCGAGTCAGAGAAGACCAGAAGCGTCTGCCCCTTCCTATAATTACGTCGCCTTTAATTTAGACATGCTCGACAACCGTGCTGTGGGACCCAGGTGTTTACCAACTAAAAACTGTTAGTCGACAACCGATGCATCTCAGCAAAAGAAGACAAGACACTTATAGCACGACGGTAATTCAATATTACTGCTTTGCGCAAGCCTCTTGCTGATCTTAAAATAAATAATTAAAATTTGTCATCAAAAAATTAAATAAGATGCAAGGTAGAAACAAAAACGAAATTTTTTTCCATAACCAAAATTGATAAAGAAACAAGAGGTGTAAAAGTGAGAAGATAATCTCCCTTTGCTATTCTTTTGTGTGTCATGTCTCTTCCCAATATGACCGATCGTTGTTCTACACATCTTCCTATTCTTTGTAGGCTATTTGCAGTGTTTGCCGTTTTACTACCCCCCTACTCTCTGTTCGGTCGTCCATTTACAAGAACTCAGTTGGAGAGTTATTCGATATTTCCCTCTTCCCCTTTATGTTTAGTGAGTGTTATATTCTCCAAGCTCTCTTTCCTACTTATGCTAATACCAGGCGGGACGCAGCAAAAGACGAAACGAGCTTGGTAAATCCCCAAAATATGTCTGTAGTAGCTGCATATTTGAATGGAGATAATTCGAACTGCTACTTTGATTCACGCTACCTCTTGTCATTTCTGATTTCCGTGTATAAAATGATCGCCAGTTGAGTGACGTCAAAAGTAGTCGATTTAGTGAGTCAAGTTACATTCGTTGTGATATTTTCGTCGCCACTTTTGTAATGTCAACGAATACTCGTTGTCACTTTCGTAATGCTCGTTGTAGTAGAGACTTTGTAATCGCAGATACAACTATAGTAACGCCGTTGAACAATACTGGTGTCAGACGCCTTCGAACAACACTCGCACTAATAGTACTTGAACGAAACGTAACCACCATATAGTGATCCGAATAGAGAAATAGTATAGTGATTCGTATAGAGAATAACGGTCCGTATAGTAATAGAGTATAGAGTAGAAATAGCTATCCAAACAGTAATAGAAGATAGAATAGAAATGGTGATCAGTTAGAGCCAAGCTAATTTCTATTTATGCGTTTCCTCTATGGTCACGTGGTCTACTTAATAATGGGATCCCTTGTGTTTGCTCACTGACAATCTATGTTCAAACTCGAGTGTTGGCAGCGATATTCTATTCCTATATAACAGATACATTATAGAAGACTGGAATTAACCAATTTTTTTTTGTCGTATCAATGAGATTCAAATACGTTCATTGATACCCAACCCATATTGAGAACGGTTCATTACAACCTCTTTTACATATATAATAACCGTCGACTATAAAAACAATAGCAAAAAGATTTCTACGTCAAAGTGGTTGATATTTAATAAACAATGAAAATATTAATTTTATTCCAGTTGGGTGAGGACCTGAATAAAATCATTTTTCAGAAGTTAAAAATAAATATAATTTAAAAAAAAAAAATCTTTACGCTATTTACATTGTTCGAACTGTTGTCCACATCTCTGTTGTCATATCCACGACGTTTCGGCTATTGTAAGCACCAGCCTTCATCACGTGATTGCAATTTCGAACCGATCCCTTTATTTCGTCCACTGGGGTAGTTGCACGCGCCATGCCTCTTTCGGATATCTCAGCTTCAGTTATTTCCCTTTTGTAACTGTCCTTGGGGACACATGGCCCAGTGGAGAAGAGGTGAACAAAAACTTGTTCAGTTGAGTTCTGAGATATCCGGAAGAGGCATGGCACTTGGAACTAGAACAATGTAAATAGTATCAATAGTTACAATACCTCATGTCAGGAATATAGACAGATAACAAAAATACGTTTTTTTTTTTATTTATTGTGTTTGATTTTGATCATATGATGACAGGCATCATCTTCAAATTATTAAGAAATGTTTCTAAAATCAGCAACCCTTTGTATTTTAATGTAATAATCATTATCTCTTAGCAGTCTCGCTATTTCACCATGATCTAATACGTGTTCGATCATATCTGAGATCAGTCTGAAAGTAAAGACGTAAATTATTATAGTTTCTGTTTCGGGAGTGTTAACCTGTATTAACAATAATACAATTCCGCTAACTATAGTCTGTGACTTGAATTGCATACAAATAGAGGAAATATCCAAGCGAGGTCGGCATACCACAAGTGCTGCCGAAGACAAGTTGACTCGTACAAATATATAGCTAAGCTTATGTTAGTACAACACAATGGAACCAATGAGATTCGAACACCCTACGATTCTAGCTTATTAACTATTGCACAATAGCAAGGTGTCCAGTTCAATTTTGACAAGTATTGCACAAGGCCAAAAATATGGAGCACCCAGTGATGGTCGATCTCGGTTGATTAGAGTCTCACTCTGTAGAGCTAGTTATTATTATTATTTTGCTGAACTGAACTTAGTCTGTTACAAGGCTTCAAATATGAGGTATTATGCGAATATCGAGCTGCCAGCATTCGTCATAATCTCTGAGTCTTGTTTGTTAACCATTACTCTTCACTAAGCTTAGTATGGTTTAAGACTACAGATATGAGGTATTATTCGAATAGCAAACTGCCTACAGTAGAATCTAACTCACACAGGTCCTATTGAAGGAAAGCGACACAAGGGGGAATATCGAGTAACCTACATAACAGAACGAATAAAGAAAGATAGCAAAGGATTAAAAATTACTTAGTGCAGCAAAAGACGGGAAGTTGTGAAGAGCTGTGATCGCCAATAAAAGGTCTTGGCACATACAAAACGATTATCAGAGGACATGATTTCTAGACGTTTAATAAATATACATTTAAAATAAACACCAGCAAAAACTTTTTTAATAATTATATTCTATCATTATTGATTATAGTTTTCCCTCTCCCCTTTCAGGGCAAAAGCAATCATAGCTCTCCACAGCTTTCTTTTTAAATATCTGTAAACTGTTCATTGCCATGATTGTTCTTAGACTGGTTTCTGTTTGTCTTTTCCACGAATTTGAATTTAGATTTGTTTCAAAGAGAGACTGTTTTCGAAACAAGGCTAGCGAGCCCAGTCTACCCTACTATTTAACTCATAGCTAGAACGGGGATAAGTGATAGATTCATGCCTTTCCCAAGAACATTCGCAGATGGGATTTCAACTTGTCTCGCTGAATCCATTTTTCGCGCTATTAATTATTGTACAACTCGCCGCTTTGCTATACTGACGAAATTTGCGGTCGGGAGAGAGTGAAATGTTGATTGCTCGCGTAGTCATACTTTTTTCTTTGTCAACCATTGTAGCATACCAGTGACGTAATTTTAGTTAAGATGACTGGCAATAGGACTGAGAGATGAGACAATTTAGATTCGTGTCCTTCCCAAATACATAAAAATATTTTTTTCTTTGTTTGTTTGATTTCTGCTTCTTTTCTTGGTGTGTTTGCTTAAAAAATCATAGCCATGATATGAAGAATTCCATAATTGGCTAGTCATACTAAAAATAGAAAAAAAAAGTGTACATGTGAGATCTGTGTTACTGTAATCGAATTTCACCGTGGTTAATTTGTTATTGGAGTGACTTCTTGATAATAATATCCACTTGGGTAGGCAATTCCAGTATCAGGTATGGTTGGAGTGCCTGAAAAGCATACCAACCATATGAGCGAAATTGGGTCGACGGAACTGTTTGAAAGCCGACAATGAATGGGCTAGCACGAATTCACAAGTCATCGTGACCGAGGATTTGAGCACACAGGCCTTGTTCAAACTGTTGATCAAGGCAGTTTCTCCCAGAAACTATAACTAAGGCCCGTTCAGCATAGTTGAAAAATAAACCATAGGTTGATTCTGTTGATGTTGAAATTAGCCTGAGCAGGCGTCTGCAACAGGGATTAGCTAGTTACCCTAGCGGACAGGCATTCTCGGAAAATGAGCGGCCAATCATATTAATTATAATCGGGTAGCTGACATTCTAATGAACATAATGAGAAAAGAGAGTCTGGAAAATCTGATACTCACAGGACAGATTGAGGGCAAGTGAGGCAGAGAAAAACAGTGCATAACATACTTGATGAGCTTAAATGGATGGTGGAACGAGGTTTAAGAGAAATATCGACAAGGTAAAATTTATTAAGAATCGCCTACCTCTTGAGGAGACACGACACAAAGAAGAATGGTTTCAAACCTAACAAATAAGAATAATTTAACTAGAAGTGTTTGATCGTTTTATTTAAGCCATTGTATTTGTGCGCTTGTCAAATCTTTGATACTCCCGAGTCTCAGTTACTTCAAAATACCTTCTGAGATCAAAGTTCAGCCAAATTTAACGAATTAAAAAAAATTACATTTTCAAACTTTAATTTGAAAAAATAAATAAGCTTCTTGAAAGAAACAATCTCTTTTTTTTTAAACACGAAGTCATTTAGAGAGAAAAAATCCAACACTGCATCGCATGTACGTTTCAATAATTACCTCTTCAAATAGAGTTAAATAACAATCAAATATATTTTTTCAAAAATAGAGAACAAATACTTTCCTTGAAAGACACTCGTAAATATTCCTTATTATTTTCGAATGCTTTCATCTTTTCCTGTCAGTCCAAATGCTAAAAGTTCAATCAGTTTCTATGTTGTTTTTTTTTAATTTCTGACATTTTCTTCGGAAATTTTATCATTTTTTCTTTTAATCTTTCGTTAGAAGATTTCATCATTGCTCGACATTTTTTTTTTATTACTCTTCAGTTTTACAGAATTTGGATTTTGTCTTATCCTTCTTCTCCAGGGCTTCCTCGAAGCCTGTATTTTATCCTGGGAAACGTATTAAGAGAGGACGGAAAGTGCGACACTGAAATCCGAAGGCGCATTGGGATAGCGAAAGATGTCTTCCAAAAGCTAAGCAAAGTATAAAGAAACAAAAAAATATCGTTAAAGACAAAGTACTGAAATGTTAAGCAGTACTAGTCTTCCTATATGGTAGTGAATGCTGGACAATCTCCTCACAGATGAAGATAAGACTTGAAGCAACAGAAATGTGGTTATACGGAAGGATGCTGAGAATATCATAGAAGTTTTAGAGACGATGGCAACCAAAATGACATTTATGCTTAACATCAAGGAGAGACAATTGAAATTTCTGGAGCACATAATGAAGTAAGAGTGCTTTGAAAATTTGATACACACAGGTCTGACTGATGGTAAGAGTGTCAGAAAAAAAAACAACCACACCCTACCTGGCGATTTTGGTTGGCGGAGTTAGGTTTGGGATAGATGGCAAAAAGACAAAATTTATTAAGAGCTACAAAGGACAGGAAATTCTGGAGAGCCATGATCTCCA